>CATKHT010000189.1:0-40091 GCA_949752745.1 Protula sp. h YS-2021
AGCAGACAGTTGGGTATAAAAGGGAGTGGACTCAGCAGAGTGAAGTCATTTCTCAGCAGACAGTTGGAGGGAGTGGATCATCAATACATTGTTGCAGCCATGGAGAACAAGACAAGCAACGCAACGCAGCGCAGCAGCAGCTTTAAAATTAGTGCTAACTTAACCATTACTGTGGAGTATGGAGAATATGGGCCATTTCTACGCATCACACGTGGAGAGAGATGGTGTGCTTATTCACCATCTTTGTGGAAGATTGTGTGCCAGAGCTTGAAAAATTTACGCGACATTGGCTTCAAACTATACTTAACGCAAACGAAGTGGCTTGAAGTCATTTCATACTTGAATATGCGTTATGTGAGTTTTGTGCGCACGTCACGGTTTGAAGGGAAAGAATACACACATCACATCAACATGAATGATGGTGAATGGGAGACACTGCTTCAGGAGATGGACAACATCAACTCAGCCCTATCACCATGTGAGGAATGTCATGACAAGAAAACGATCATCAAGCTGCAAAAAGATGGTCGGATGAAGTTGTCAAAGCTATCCAAGAAAAGGCTGATCTGCTGCATAGAGCCATAAAATGTTTTTCGGAGAGGGTTGAATTAACTTTTGTTCTAGAATTTCCTTCACCAGAGACGTTTTGCTACTGCCTGTAGGTCCAGAGACCAAACATGTAAATGGATGCTTCATTGTTGAATGTCTGTTTCTTTCACCCAACTGTTAAACTTGTTTGGCCAACCTAACCACTTGACAAATAATTCTTTCACACCTCCTCCTCGTCTTTTACGTGTTTTCAAGACTTTTTCAATTCTATAAATAGATTCAATATCTTTGGTCACTTTCTGCAGTTCTTCTTCATAGAAATGGCCATCAATATCTTCGTCTAAAAAGTCTTTCACACGATACAAATGTATTCCTTGCTTCTTACAACGATGTGTGACAATGAAGACTTCTTGCGTCCATTTGATGTGATAATCGCGTTGAAACACATATTTAATGTGGGAAATGCGAACATGATCGCCAATGTTAAATTTGTACTTCTTCTTCTTCTTCGGTTTCAATTTCAGTTTGTCGACATACATATACTTCCACACTTTTGATTCGTTGTCTTTACGAATCTCGGCTGGAGCATATTTATTAGGAAGAGAACCATGAGGTCTATGGTTGTAATTGTACACCAAGTCTGGAAGAATGTCTAAGTAACGGTAAGTTTGATTATGTAGAAAATACCGATACATCATTCCCTTCAGAGTACGAATGACTCTTTCAGCAAAGTTGGCTTTGGTTTCATTCTTTGTGGTATAAGCATGAATTCCCTCTTTCTTCAAAAATGCTTTTACCCATCTGTTTTTAAATTCTGTTCCTTTATCAGACCTTAGAGTTCGCGGTCTTCGTCGTGTGTCATGAAAAATCTTTTGGAAAGCTTGTATGACGCTGGTATGTGATTTATTAGGTATTGGCTGTACCCAGACATATTTGGAAAACACATCAATGACAATGAGTAAAAAGCGTATGTTATCATTATAGGGAGCTATGTTTCCCATATCAGCCAAGTCAATATCCCACATATCATCAATACCACGTGTAATGACACGTTGTCTTTTGAACCTGTATTTGACAGGTTGGAGTAAACTGAAAGCATCTTGATCCTGTAGCCATTTCTTCACTTGTGAATGTGTGACTGGTTGATTATGTTTTCGTAAGATGTGATACAGTTTGTAAGGACCAGCAAATGCTCCAGGCTGTCCAGGTTTGAAGTAAATATTGGTCAAGTAGTCTTTCCACGTCGACATGATGAATGAAAACCACCTTCTCAACAGAACAGCTTTTATTTTATAACTCAACCAACATCACTTAACTGACATAGTAACTTAACTAACATGTATTTATAACTAACATGTATTTATAACTAACATGTATTTATAACTAACATGTATTTATAACTAACATGTATTTACAAATCAAGTATGGATACAATGGTATGAATCACTGGAGACCATTGGTCTTCAATGAACATTAACCAATGACTGAGTTCATCCAATGTAATAGCATCTACACCATATTTCTCACAACGTTGATTTGCATTATCTAACACTTTATCTAAATGAATGTAATATTTAGCTTCATTCCAATAAGTATAGACACATGCAAAATGACATGTGTCAATATCCCACATATCATCAATACCACGTGTAATGACACGTTGTCTTTTGAACCTGTATTTGACAGGTTGGAGTAAACTGAAAGCATCTTGATCCTGTAGCCATTTCTTCACTTGTGAATGTGTGACTGGTTGATTATGTTTTCGTAAGATGTGATACAGTTTGTAAGGACCAGCAAATGCTCCAGGCTGTCCAGGTTTGAAGTAAATATTGGTCAAGTAGTCTTTCCACGTCGACATGATGAATGAAAACCACCTTCTCAACAGAACAGCTTTTATTTTATAACTCAACCAACATCACTTAACTGACATAGTAACTTAACTAACATGTATTTATAACTAACATGTATTTATAACTAACATGTATTTATAACTAACATGTATTTATAACTAACATGTATTTACAAATCAAGTATGGATACAATGGTATGAATCACTGGAGACCATTGGTCTTCAATGAACATTAACCAATGACTGAGTTCATCCAATGTAATAGCATCTACACCATATTTCTCACAACGTTGATTTGCATTATCTAACACTTTATCTAAATGAATGTAATATTTAGCTTCATTCCAATAAGTATAGACACATGCAAAATGACAAGTATGTTCTGAACACTCTTCAAGTTGGCAAGCAGGACAGACTAAATAAGCAAACTTTTTTACAGCGGATAACATTTCTTCACAATAAGCTTTTTGCACAATATATTGTCTCAGTGTCATGTCCGCCATTATGCAGTCTTGTGGGTCTTGCAGCACAAGTCTGTCAGGTTTAGCAAGTTATGCTGCTCCGGCAATGTAGCACAAGTCTATCAGGTTATGCTGCTCCGGCAATGCAAGTCTGTCAAATTCAGCAAGTTTTTTCCAGTTGCTGTTCACTTAACACACTTCTCCATGTTCACACGTCTGCACATCAAGTCTCACACAACAAGATTCTCCATGTTGACTTTGTTTCTGTTGTTTTATTCTGACATGTCGGTTTCTTCCTGTAATAAAATATCTTTTAATATATTTGCTGCCTCTTCTATCATGTTCTTTCTTTGTTTACGTTGAAAACACTCACATAAAACTAAATTTGCTAGTAAGAAAAACATTGTTATCAATTCACTATGTTGTCATAAACATGTTTTAAAAGGTTTTTATATCTTTAAAGTTACCTGATAAAGCTGCTCGGTTTCCTCTTCTTCTTTACAACAATCTCTCAAATGATCCACTACGGTGAAATATACTTCAACATCAGTACGAGCAGAATAAAGTGCAGAATCAAAGTCAAAGTCAGGATCTTCTTCTATTCCAATTTTATGACATTCTCCAAGAAATCTTGAATGTAGTTCAATCACATCAAGACTATGATGTACAACATCCCAAAAAGCATCCAAATGATAAAGTTGATAGTCTGGAGTGCCACAGCAAGCAAGTTTAGCAATCATCAAGTCAATATAAGCATTTTTAAAACATGCATCCATCTTGATTCAGTGTGTCTTGTGAGCTTTTTACTTTGCTTCACTGACTTTAAGTACTCCACACTTGCCGCAGAAGTTGTTTGGTTCACACAACTTGCAATTATACTTGTGGCAGTGGCAATGATAATCTTCCACATATCCACAAGCACCACAATAGTCGCAGGTAAGTCCAAGTTGATTTTGTACGTTCATGTTCTCCAACTGAACTTCAGTCAGCCTTTTCTTGGATAGCTTTGACACCTTCATCCGACCATCCTTTTGCAGCTTGATGATCGTTTTCTTGTCATGACATTCCTCACATGGTGATAGGGCTGAGTTGATGTTGTCCATCTCCTGAAGCAGTGTCTCCCATTCACCATCATTCATGTTGATGTGATGTGTGTATTCTTTCCCTTCAAACCGTGACGTGCGCACAAAACTCACATAACGCATATCCAAGTATGAAATGACTTCAAGCCACTTCGTTTGCGTTAAGTATAGTTTGAAGCCAATGTCGCGTAAATTTTTCAAGCTCTGGCACACAATCTTCCACAAAGATGGTGAATAAGCACACCATCTCTCTCCACGTGTGATGCGTAGAAATGGCCCATATTCTCCATACTCCACAGTAATGGTTAAGTTAGCACTAATTTTAAAGCTGCTGCTGCGCTGCGTTGCGTTGCTTGTCTTGTTCTCCATGGCTGCAACAATGTATTGATGATCCACTCCCTCCAACTGTCTGCTGAGAAATGACTTCACTCTGCTGAGTCCACTCCCTTTTATACCCAACTGTCTGCTGAATCAGCTCCCTTTTCAAAGAACTTGCAAACGTTTGAATTCACTTCAACTCGTCCATGGTTGAACCGAACAAGGTCTGATACATTATTTGGAACATCATCATCATAATGTAGAATAATTCTAGTAGCTACAACTAACATGAGGTCAGTTGCCCAAATTGTATTCGCGTTGATAAATGCTAAATCAATGTTGATAAATGCTAAATCAAAGTTGATAGTAAATGCAGTTCTTCACATTCATGTAGAAACGAGCTGATGAAACGATCTCTTGGAATGGTCTTTCCCACAGCTTCCCAATGCATATGCAAATTCTTCACTTGCAGCATCCAATCCGATTCAAAAGCAGGAAGCTTTGAAAACACATAGTCAATATAGTTCACTTTGAAGACGTCATCCATAGTCATACATCTGTCAAGAAGTAATGCCGACATTGTGAAGTATTTTCTCGTCACTCTTCCTTTTATAAAACTTTGATGGTATCTGGTGTGTAACTTGTTCAAACTTATTCAATACTCATGCTTTTATGCTACTTCCATGTAATCAGAGAAATGACTCGACTCTGCTGAGTTCACTCCCTTTTATACCCAACTGGTTGCTGAGTCAAGCTTTTCAAAGAACTTGCAAACGTTTGAATTCACTTCAACTCGTCCATGGTTGAATCGAACAAGGTCTGATACATTCGTCGTCAATGGAACATCATCATCATAAAGTAAAATGATTCTTGCAGCTACAACTAACATGAGCTCAACTGCCCAAATTGTATTCGCGTTGATAAATGCTGAATCAATGTCATAAGTTGATATGATAAATGTTAAATCAATGTCATAAGTTGATAGTATATGTAGATCTTCACAGTCACGCAGAAACGAGTCGATGAAATCACTTGGAATAGTCTTTCCGACAGCTTCCCAATGCAGATGTAAATTCTTCACTTGCTGCATCCAATCCCATTCAAAAGTAGGAAGCTTTGAAAACACATAGTTAGTATAATTCACTTTGAAGACGTCGTCCATAGTCATACATCTGTCAAGAAGTAATGCTGACATTGTGAAGTCTTTTCTCGTCACACAATGTATTACTAGTTGACTAGTTGACATGTTTCACTCATGCTTTTATACTACTTCCATGTAATCAAAATATGGTGTGTAACTTTGTTCAAAAATTGCTGACTCAGCAGAATTTTACTTATGTATATGAATGTCTCACTTACAGTTGTACTGCTGAGTTCAGAATCGTCTGAAACGCATAAATATGCAAAAATCATAATTTCGAGGGGGGGGGGGTGGTCGACCCAAAAAATGAAAAATGTTCAGAATCGTCTGAAACGGATAAATATGCAAAAATCACAATTTCGAGGGGGGGGGGTGGTGGTCGACCCAAAAAATGAAAAATGTTCAGAATCGTCTGAAACGGATAAATATGCAAAAATCACAATTTCGAGGGGGGGGGGGGGGGGTCGGTCGACCCAAAAAATGAAAAATGTTCAGAATCGTCTGAAACGGATAAATATGCAAAAATCACAATTTCGAGGGGGGGGTGGTGGTCGACCCAAAAAATGAAAAATGTTCAGAATCGTCTGAAACGGATAAATATGCAAAAATCACAATTTCGAGGGGGGGGGGGTCGGTCGACCCAAAAAATGAAAAATGTTCAGAATCGTCTGAAACGGATAAATATGCAAAAATCACAATTTCGAGGGGGGGGGGGGGTGGTGGTCGACCCAAAAAATGAAAAATGTTCAGAATCGTCTGAAACGGATAAATATGCAAAAACCACAATTTCGAGGGGGGGGAGGTCATCACTTTTTAGGGTCTGTCATCACTTTTTAGGGTCTGTTGCCATGGTTACACTGATTGACAGGTGGAGTTCGTTGGCTTCATGATGATTGACTCGGCCAACACTTTCAAGCAACTTTCGCTCCAGACTTTCGCTCCAGACAGTATGACCTCATTATGACGTCATCATGACGTCATTATCACGTCATGGATGGCCGCGCCTATCCTAACGCTTATCATGACTTCCGCTCCAGACAACACTTCCGGTCCAGACGCTATGACGTCACTTCCAGACAGTATGACGTCACAAAGTGACCCAGAAATCCGCTCCAGACATGATGACGTCATTTCCAGACAGTATGACGTCACAAAGTGACCCAGAACCCCCCTTTTCCTACTACTAAGATATCTCGAGAACGAAACGTCGGATCAACTTCAAACTTGATCGAATTATTCCTTGGTAAGGTCGGACGGTTCTATCAATTTTTGGCGCATGTCAGGTGATTAAGGGAGGCGTATGACGTTATGACGTCATTACGTAAAAATCTTGTGTGCGAAATTTCTCAGCCGCTGAACATCGGAGAAAGTTGAAACTTGGTGGGATTGTTGCTTGGTTGGTCCGAAAGACCCTATGTATTTTTTTCGCGAGTAGAAGGAACGAATGCGGCGTATGACGTCATCATGTAAAATATGTATATATTATAAACAAGGTCTTGTGTGCAAAATATCTCGATAACGGAAAGTCCTATCGACTTCAAATTTTATATATATATTCTTTGGGTCAGTCGGACGGTTCTGTCAACTTTTTACGCATGTTACGTGATTAGGGCAGGTGTATGACGTCATTGCGTAAAAATCTTATGTGCCAAATTTCTCAGCTGCTGAACATCGGAGAAAGTTGAAACTTGGTGGGATTGTTGCTTGGTAGGTCCGAAAGACTCTATAGAATTTTTTCGCGAGTAGAACGAACGAGTGCGGCGTATGACGTCATCACGTAAAATATGTATATATTATAAACAAGGTCTTGTGTGCAAAATATCTCGATAACGGTAAGTCCTATCGACTTCAAATTTTATATGAATATTCCTTGGGTCAGCCGGACTGTTCTATCAATTTTTGGCGTGTCACGTGATTAGGGCAGGTGTATGACGTCATTGTGTAAAAATCTTGTGTGCGAAATTTCTCAGCTGCTGGACGCCGGAGAAAGCTGAAACTTGGTGGGATTATTGCTTGGTAGGTCCGAAAGAAACTTTAAATATTTTTCGCAAGTAGAACGAACGAAAGCGACGTATGACGTCATCGCGTAAAATATGTATATTTTGAACCAGATCTTTTATGCGTAATATCTCGATAACGGAAAGTCATATCGACTTAAAATTTTATATGGATATTCCTTGGTTCAGTCAGACGACTGTTTCAACTTTTGACGGGTAAAAAATTATCTATTCTTAAAAAAATATCTCGACATCGGAAAGTCGGATCGACTTTAAATTTGGTGTAGTTATTCCTCGGATAAATCAAACGGTTTTGTTAAACATTATTAAACTCGTATAGAAAATCAAGAAAGGTGCATAATGTCAACACCCCCCCCCCCCCCCGGCTTCCCCATTTTTGGCTGCTTTGTTATCTATACATGGGTGTTAACTGCGCTGGGGATTTCGGAAGATTTTCCGGAAGATTCTCTAGTGTTTCTGCATTCTTTAGAAAGCTTCAAAACAGTAACAGCATTATTGTCGGTCCATTGCTATTTGTTATTGCCTGAAATTGAGCTTTTTGTGCATTTCTCACCTATGGCTGTTACGTAACGTGCCACTCAGTCAGGGGTCAGTGTCAGTTGCGGTGCATGATGGAGTCGTTATCTACGAGGTCATGGAATGCTATTGTATTATAGCTCTAAGCAGCTCTAGCTATTGATTTTTTTTTTCGCCGCATACTTGATTAGGTTGCCAAGATGTGCTATATATAGGAGCCATGTTGTATCGATTAGCATTGTTTGCTGAAGCATTTTTCGCTATTAAATTGGGTCGTCCGATATCTTGTGTTATGAGGAGCAGCTCACCATTTTGCCAACGAAATGCCTCCCCCTTCTCCCACCGAGGTGCGTCATCTGATGCGCAGTTATGAAGAATGCCTTCCTAGTGCTATTTGGCCGATGGGAATGTGCGAAGACAAGGTAGTCTATCATGGCTATAACTACACTTAGGGTACAGACCGTTACCGTTAGGTTAGAGTTGTGTTTATAGTCGGACCTACAGTAAATAGCTGGGGGGGGGGGAGGGGCGTGTGGAGGTTGATGGTTAGCAAAAAACATCCCGACCGCCTTCAAGACCTGGATAAAAAGATGTAAAGTAAGAACCGTTTGTCGTGACCCCTTCCACATTCAGGTAAAAAGACGTACGGTAAAACCTGCCTGTCTTGACCACCTTCCAGACCCGGATAAAAATGTAACGTACAGTAAAACTGCTATAATGACCAACTTCAGATCTGGATAAGAGGGGCCTACAGTAAAACGTTTTAGCGACCACCTTCCAGATTCCGATGAAAAAAGATGCTCATTTATATCTGTTTCAGTTGCCCCCATCTGTTTGGTTTATTTTGAGTTTTTTTGCAATGAATAAAGGTTATGTTTGCAGAAATGAATATTTTTTTTTCAGTTTTTGGGGGGGGGGGGGAGGTCATGGGTTTAGTCGGGGAGACATTTGTTTTTGTTCACAAAAACAAGAAACTAAGTAGGTATCGATTGAAAGTGTGTAATATAAGCCTGCACTCTTATGTTTTGTGTGCACTGGCCGCTCTAGTTTTGACATGTCGCCATTTTAACTTTGTAAAATGTGAAAAAGTGGGAAACCTTTCGCTATAGTTGATCGATTTGAAAGAAAATTTTACCGTTTGATTCAGTTTTATATCTAGTTTTGACATAAAGTGATTACAGGCTATTTACACAGGTCGTTGTATGCATAATTTTGACATGTCGCCATTTTAACTTCGTAAAAAGTGAAAAAGTGGGATAACTTTCGCTATAGTTGATCGATTTGAATGAAAATTTTACGGTTTAATTCAGTTTTATAGTTAGTTTTAACATTAAGTAGTCATGGGCTATTTACATCGGTGGCTGTATGCATAATTGATTCACCTTTAAATTTTAACTTTAAAGAAGTGAAAAAGTGAGATAACTTTCGTTATGGTTGACCGATTTAGTAGCCAAGATTCTTCTTCCACAATTTTGATCGGATCTCTTTCTAATCTTGTACGCTTGTGTCCCAGATAGTTCTGTCTTGTAATTTATTGTTTTTCCAATCCTCCAAAAATTGGCCAAATGGGGGTCGAGGTCACTTATAATTTTTTTCCTACTCCCATAATTTGGATTAGTTACCTTTAAATTTTGTAAGAACGTGTACTGGGTAGATCTGTCTTGAAATTTTGTTTGACGATCAACCAAAAATTGGCGAAAAGGGGCATTTTTCAATTTTTTATTTATTTTGCATAAATATCCAATACTCAATTCAATTCAATTCAATATTAAATACTTTTTGGTGATTGGATAAATGAGTGGGTAGCCAATTTTAAAAAGCCTTTTTCTCCCACAATTTTGACCGGATTACTTTAGAATTTTGTCCGAATTTTCAATTTTGAATAGCCGGTTTTAAAATATGATTACCACTTTTCGGCGACCATATCAGCCTATTGATACTTGATTCACTAGATCTCGGTGGGTCACAATGTCCCTGGACATTCTTGTTTGATAAGGGAAAGGTGTCCAGTTCAAATTCATCTGGGTGCATTTTATATGAGACTGCGAATTACATTTTCACTAACCCTGTATTGTCCTGCATTCCGATATTAGATTTGATATTAGCGTCGATTTACAACTGAGGAAGCACGGACCATTATCATTTTAAGGCTTTTGGTCTAGACGACTTGCATTGGTGTGCTGTTTTGATCACATTTTTACGTCGACCCTTCCATGTTGGCATGTGTGCACAGAGCTTTTAAAAATGCCAAAGCAGTCAAATTGCAGTACAGCACCGATATATGCTCTTCATACAAATCAATTTTGCAATAAGGTTCTTCAGAAGGTTTCCCACGAGTCGTGTTTCCTTTGCTTGTTTGGCCAAAATTGCCCAAAACCAAAAAAAAAAAAAAAAAAATACAAGTAAATACAAAAGTGCCACTCCTTCAACAAACGGTATTGTCCAATCACTTTGAAACTTGACAGCGATCGTCGTCGAAGCAATCGTCACAGGAATTGTATTTCTTTTGGCAGTTGCGTACAAAGACTGACCTATCTGCCAAAATGAGAGTAAATGAAATGTGTTTTTGTTTCTGACGTTATCGTTCAGCTGTTTCGAAATTTGAAAAAAAACTAGGTCCACGAAGTGAAGAAATTGAAGGGAAGATTAACACAAAATGCAACTTCCACTTTCAATTAAGGTTCCATCTTTATAAATTTATCAGATTATTCCTAACTTTTGCAGCATACTTGTAGCATGGTTTCGTGCTTTGTCCAAAAGTAGCCAAAACACAGAATTCTTTATAAACACAAAGCAGGCTACTTATTTTCCAGTTGCTTGGAAATTTCTCAGTAATCTATTTGACCCAACAAACTTGATTTTGTCTGAGATTTGGTCATAAACGGTCACAGCGAAAATGCATTCGCAGTGATATATTTAGCAGGAATACTACCCAGGTACTTCTACACCAGTCCCACATTGTGTTGGCGTATATTAGTCCAAACACAGGCTTAAAACGGCAGTATGTCAGATAGCCAAGATAATACTACTGCATGTAGAGTTATGGTCTGGTTGCTTTGTACGCTAAAGCAGTACTTAACCAAAATTGGTAGCTTTCTCATATCATCTTTATAATATTTCCGCTTTTGTGGGAGAGCACAATGTTCACGACAGAGCACAATGTTCACGACAGAGCACAATGTTCACGACATCTCTAGATAAACCTTGTGCGTGGTATAAAGCACTCCTACCCTAAATTCTTCAGGCCGGGCTTAGGCCATGCCGGGTACAATATCACATTGTCTCACCTAATCCAGTGTCAGAGTAGACCAAAAGCTACATGACGCTATTCCTAGCAGAACATATATATAATTTGTTACCATGCAGGTCGCTTAAATGCCGACCACCAATTTGAAAAAAAACTACACAGTTTTTAACCAAACGTGGAAATTCTTTGAATTTCATTTCCTAAATTCGGACTTTAGCATTTGTTTGGTCTCAGATGGTAAGACATGTGGTTGCAACATACTCTTTCTCTTTAGAAATGAATGACGGAATTTAATATTTGTTCAGAAAGCAATGCCTTGGAGTTCAGCTTTGAATGAATTTCTATGGAGCTACATTGTAACTGTTTAATTTATTGTAAACGGTTTCCTGTATAAGTCAATTAATAGAGGAATCAGTTAAGGCGAAGTTCTGCAGAAAGAAAGAAATTCGGACTTTTAAATTTGTTTCGTTCAAATGGTAAGACATGTGGTTCCAAGATACTCTATCTTTATAAACGAATGACGTAATTTAATTTTTGTTCAGAAAGGAAAGTAAAGCCTTGGCTTCTAACGTGGAATGCGTTTCTATGGAGTTACAATTTAACTGTATAAGTCAATCAATAGCGGAATCAGTTAAGTCATGTTCTGCATAAATAAATAAAAGAATTTCATTATTTGTAGAATCATGCTGTAAATCTATGTATTGCTTGGCTGATATTACTCGTTACAGTCCTTCCTTTTCTGCATTGTAGGACATTTGGCACTCAGTTTTTTTTCATAGCTGGACAACAGCAAGTATAAAACTGATATGTTTATTTGTTTTATTCTTACCCATTAACATATAAATAGGATGTGCATAGTACAAGTGTTCTCATTGGGTTGTACATTTTCAAGCATAAATACGCTTCAATAGCCTTTTACATAGTATCAGTCATGCGACACTCGCTGACTTCGTTTCTTTTGGAGGGGACTGGGGGTTCAATTAATATAAGCTTAATTGATTTGCTAGTTTGTGATAATATATGCCAACTGGAAGAGGTAGCCACATCTCCACTGTATTTTACTATATTTTCGAATCATACAGCAAGCATGCAGTTGACAAAAGTTTCAGATGCCATTAACTACATCAACGCATTTTCTGATTCCATATGCAATATGTCATAAAATACTAAGCATACGGTATGATGTTCATGTATATTACAAGTTTGCCGTGCTTATGTGGCTCTGTGGCTCGATAGGATTCATTACTCATAAACTACATTTCTGATCAATCAATTACTCCATCAGTGGTATTATCTGAAAATTTAGCAACCGAAAGCTATGCAAGGTACAAATCATCAGGATCTTATAACGATCAGAAAAGGGAGCAAGCAAAAGCAAACGCTTGTAAAGGTGCTTGTCCTTTGCTGAAGTTAACAGTTATTTGCACAGAGAACACTTCATTTTTATACCAGAACCGCATTTCGCAAGCGAAATCTTCAACACTTGACAAACATTAAAAGTTAAAAATATTCCTTTGAACGGCTTATTATTTCTTGAACAAATGAAGTTATTTTACAAGCCGCATAGTCTGTAATACAACTAAGAAGAGAGCTTATGGCGCAGCACGGCTTATAACATTCATAACATATCATAAAGATTCCACGGCTATGCTGCAGATAATGCTCATGTATTTAATCGTACAATTCACTGTTTTTGCAGCTGGTTTTAAGCGTACATCTGCTTGGTTATGTTCGTTCAACGGATTTATTGATTGAACGGACTAGCACTTTTTCTCTATGCAGGCAGAGCTCGCCCAGAAGCTGTGCTGTTTTGCTCAACCGTTACTTTGCTTTTAAATAAGCTGTACTTATTTATTCTAAAATCAGCTGTGTTCGCTGAGTTTTAAGCATGAAAACAAAATCGAAGACGATAAAAAGGTGGGATGCACACGCCTAGATCAAGTTCTACATAAGTACAAAGTTTAGTGGTCCTACGGCCTGTAGTGTCAGAGAAGAAGCTGAGACAAGAAAATGAATTTTTACTGTCAAGAAAAAAATAGCCCAACGGCTGCCCGCACAAATTTATATAAGCCTTGACCAAGTCAAAGACTTATCAAGTGTTAAATAATATAATACATTTTATGAAGCCATAATTCTTGTATTGCTTTGTGGATCACTTATAGAAACTGAAAGAAATATCATAGTGAAACATTTAAAGTAATAGGTAATTAAATACTTTAATATAAATAACAGCTGATACCAAAAAGTTACAACAACATTAATACTATTTGTATTAATACCACTAGTCTGAATTTGAAAGTAGTTCATCGTCACCATAGGAGGAAATGCGATAATTCCCAAGCTTATTTTTAAATGAATAAACGTTATGTAAAGACTTGAGTCTTTGAGACTTGCATTCCACAACTGTATACCTTTCAATCTATGACAATGTGATTTTGAGGTAGTTCGTGAAAAAACACGTTTAAAATTTCCATGTTGTCGTGTTATTCTTTCATTATCTGTAAATAGAAATAAGGCTGGATATTACAAGGCAGGGAGTATGCTTTCACGTTAAACAATGTCATTAGAGTTTTACATTTTATAATATCATGCATTTTAAGAATGCGAGAATCAATAAACAAATTGATAGCATGTTCATACCTTCCAACACCATTAGCGATTCGAATTGATCTTTTTTGTAAAGTGTATGTTTTCTTTATATTTTATACATGTGTTACCCCATATTTCTGCACAGTAAGACATATATGGAAGGAAGAGTGAGTGGCGAGTCATAATAAAGATTGTTTTCCAATGCTGAAACTTACAATAATAGAGCTTATTTAGATCGTAGTCTATTAATATGTTTCCTTCCAGTTGAGTTTCTCGTCTATAATGACCCCAAGAAATTTAGTGGAATTAACACCTGAAATCTTTTCTTCACCAAGAAATATTTCGAAACAACTATTGTTAGACTTATTCAGGTCAAATACCACAAAATTTATTTTACTGACATTTAATGACAGCTTATTTAATTTAAACCAACGATTTAATATTGACAATTCTTTCGTGACAGTTTGCACAATTTACAGTTATCATTATCCGGGGGAAAACGTGTTGGTGTCATCAGCAAAAAGAATTAATTTAAGTAATTTTGAGACATTAATAATATTATTAATATACAATATAAAAAATCTGGGGCCCAGAATTGCGCCTTGAGGAACACCACATAAAACATGAAAAACTTTTGAAACATTATCATCAATTTGTACGTATTGTTTCCGCTGATAGGAGTAACTTTTTATCCAGTCATTTAAAATGCCACGATAAAAAATAACTTTTGAAGAAGTATATTGTGATCTATAGTGCCAAACGCTTTCTTTTTCAAATCTATGAATACTCCAATATTCATTAACTGTTTGTCTATTGATGAAGTTAATTCTTCTGTCAGTTCTAAAAGTACTAAATTTATCCAAACGATTATCAAAACGTTTCTCCAGAATCTTAGAAAATTTTTTTGAGGTAACAGAGATACAGGCCTATAAATGCTAAATTTAGACTTCTCACCAGATTCGAACAGAGGCATAACCTTAACTTTTTCATACCATTGGGAAACACAGCAGAGGTAAAGCACAGATTGCAAATAAGTGTAAGTGGCTTTACGATTTGTTTGAAAATTTTCTTTACAATGCATATGGTGACATCTTTACAACCAAGTGAAATTTTACCTTTAAATGAATTTACTAATTCTAAAAATTCTTTCTCATCTGTATTTATAAGGAACATACTACATCTGCATTTGTAAGGAATGTGGTACACATCCGTATTGAAAAGGAACATAGAACATATTAAGATAGACAGGTAGATAGATAGGTTTATTTCGATAAATTGCAACCACCATATCTACGACATTTTAATGAGAGTTTGTATTCGGTTTGACTGGTTGTTAACTTAGAAATTTGTTCTGTATGCGAGGTGGTTACGTGAAAACACTTCATGTAACTAAACAGACGCTAAGTTGCCGCCATAAGTTTTATTTGCAATTGGCTACACGTATACACCACATTACCAGCGTACTAATACAAGACTTACTGTCTAGGCTACTGCTTAACTGTGCTTTAACTGCTATTTTGCTACCAGCATTTAGTTGAACATTTTATCTGATTATCAAACAAAGAGATACAAAATCTATAAGTGTACTAGGCAGAATATATCAATTAAATTACCTGAAAACTGCAGAAGTTTTTTTTTTTTTTACTAGTTTTACGCTATTGCTGTGATTCGACGTTCTGTGATTATAAACTTAATCCATGAGTGTGACTTTAAGAATTACTTAACAGACATGGAAATGAAGCTCAAAATAATTACAAGAGACAACAAATAAGGAAAATAATTACTTCAGTGATATTTAAACCATAATTTTAAATTGCAACTTAGGTCAGATATGTTATAAGCATTTAAACGCAAAAGATAAATCCAAAATTTTCTTTATATATATATATATATATATATATATATATATATATATATATATATATATATATATATATATATATATATATATATATATATATATATATATATATATATATATACCGCACACAATCACAGCAGCTGAAATAATGATTAACTGCAAAAAATTGAGAAAATTACAGCAACGATACCAGCACTTTAATTTAACAGCAACCAGCTATCAAATCATCACCTGTGCAACATTAAAACTCATAAAGCGTTCTTATTGACTTAGAATAAATAAATAATCATTAAATATAGCAAAATATCTTAACTGCACGACATTTAAATAAAAGTTAGTGCTCGAAACCGTACTTCTTTGGCAATCTTACAGAAAGACATGATCGCAACACGCGACTATCTACACTAGAAGTTTCAGTTTTTGCTGATTGAATTGTGAACCAAACCTTCATACATTAACGTTCCAAGTTTTTGCGAAATAGTTGCAAATGTCCATTTTTCGTGCTTTTGCCCATAGTCCCTCACAAGCACTTCATCACCCACACTAAAGGAACGGCGCTGAAATTCGTCTTTGGGTTTATATTTCTGTAAATGATGTCATGCAAATTGGGTTTTGCCAAATCCAGCCTTGTTTTGATTTTACGTCCTAGGAATAACGATGCCGGGGTCTCGTTGGTAGCTGCGTTTTTAGTTTATTATCATCATCATCATCATCATCATCATCATCATCATCATTCGCTATTTTTTTAGCGCCCATTTAGCTTGGCCACTGAGCGCACAATCACAAGTAATTTGAGTATACTTCTTTAAATAAATGTGTCTTCAAGAGTTGTTTAAATTGCGAAATATTATTAGCATTCTTGATTATTTCTGGTAGTTTATTCAAAAGAGGAGGGGCTGCAAACGAGAACGCACGCTCCCCAATTTTGTTTGGAAACATGAGCCTGAGGCTCCCTCTTGATCGAACAGATCTTGAAGGTTCGTGCAGTTGCAACCTCTCCCGGACATATCCAGGTACGTGGCCATTTAACGCTTTGAACGTTATTAGCAATACTTTAAAGTCGACACGTTTGGGAACCGGTAACCAGTGCAGCTCCACCAAAGATGGAGTTATATGATCGTACTTGGAGACACCAGTAATTAATCTCGCAGCACAGTGTAGGATATATTGCAGGAAATCGTGATGTCTGCCCGGTAAATTAACGAGTAAACTGTTGCAGTAATCAAGCTTTGATATAACGAGTCCATGAACAACAGATTTGGTGGCTTCCTTTGTCAGAAAAGGTCGAATTTTGCGTATCCAGTTCAGGTAACAAAAGGCTGATCTTCTAATTTGATTGATGTGAGCGTCCATTTGCATATGTTTATCCATTATGACACCAAGATTACGAACTGAGGGTGACGCTCGAATGGTTTCCTCGGATAATTCAAGAGTATCACATTTGATCTTTTATGCATTTGGTTTACTCGATATCATCATGAAATCAGTTTTGTCACGGTTCAGCTTGAGTCTATTATCGGTCATCCAATTGGCTATTGCATCTATCCCACTTTCAAGCGATTTCACTGCCGCGCTTTGACTATCGTGAGAGCTAGGACGGAAACGTTTTAAAAATTATCGGCATAAAGATGAAATAGCAATGAAAGTAGTCGGATGAGTACTCCCAAAGGCTGAACATAATCACTATAGAGTCTAGGTCCAAGTTTGGAGCCTTGTGGAACTGAACACGAGAGGTTATCGGTGTCGGAGTAATGTTACCGATAACCTTTCGGTGCTGTTCTATCAGACAATTAGGAGATGAACCACTTTAAACCACTTTAAAGCATTTCCACTTAGTTTGATAGTTCTATGAAGACGATGAGTGAGGATTTTGTGATTGACGGTATCGAAGGCAGTCAAAAGTCTAATAAGGCCAAGTAGATACCTTCACCGTTGTTAAGAGCCTCAAAAGTGTCATTAAAAACGTTCAGGAGAGCAGTCGCTGTGCTATGATATTTTTTGTAAGCCGATTGAGGTTCTTCACAAAGGTTGTTGC
The DNA here is from genome assembly GCA_949752745.1 of Protula sp. h YS-2021. NCBI lineage: Eukaryota > Metazoa > Annelida > Polychaeta > Sabellida > Serpulidae > Protula > Protula sp. h YS-2021. Next base: position 17,667 of record CATKHT010000189.1, read on the forward strand.
GGGTAATGTGTTTTAGTAGTTGGCTGCCAATTGCTTCTTCTATCACTTTTGAAAGGAATGAAAGATTAGAAACTTGTCTATAGTTCTTAAGCTCGTGAGCAAGCGATGGCTTTTTCAATAACGGACGTGTTATTGCTTGTTTTAAAGATGCAGGCACCTCGACATTCTTTATAGAGAGATTAACAATAGCCGTTAGAATGGGTAACAACTCGTAGAGACACTGCTTCACTATAAAGGTAGGCAACGGGTCCAATTTGCACGAGTTTGATGTCATTATTATTTTACGAACTTCATTCTCACTCAAGCAATTAGACGCACCCAAGGAAATGTCGTCTGAAATATCCGAGTTATATGCGAAAGCGGCTTATATATCATTATCATCATTGAAAGAATCTTGAATTTTATCAATTTTTTGTCTGAAAAAGTTATTGAAATCATTGACCAGCTCAGTTGGAGAGGAATGTTCGGGCATGGGATTTTCCTGAGTTCGATGCATCAACTTGTTCATATTGGAAAACAATTTCTGGCTGTTGCCTTCACTCTCTGATATCAAACCTTAAAAATAGTCAGTTTTTGCTTTAAGAAGAGAGGCTTTGCATTTATCTCTTTGCTTGAAGTATAGGCTTTTATCCGTTTCATTTCTCGTTTTCTTCCAATTTCTTTCCAGGAATCTAGCTTGACTGCGTTCAGCTTGAGTGGTTTCATTGTACCAAGGCTCTTTGCATTTTCTGTGCTTCTGCTTTGTAACTAGTGGGGCATGTTTTTCAACAATTTCGAACGAGTCCAAATTGATGTTTTTGAACTGTCTGTATTACACAGAACGTGTTGACGACTTAGGTACATTCACGCTTAACAGGCATGATACGGTATGGTGATCTGAGATAAGATCACCTACAGTTACATCTTTCACTGTTACACTATCCGAGTTTCTGGAGATTATGTGATCAAGTGTATGCCCGTCGGTATGGGTGGGCTCACTCACATGCTGGGTGAGATCAAACGCAGTCAATGCTTCATTATACTTTCGCGTCAAGCTTCTGTCATTATTGTCAGCGTGAATATTTAAGTCACCAGCCAAAATAACAGGGTAGCCGCCTAGGTTGAGCGATACATCAGTAGAAATTTAGCCACTTTCTCGTGCATGGAACGAGGTTCATGCTTCATCGATTTGAGACTAGATTTGAGACTCTGAACCATACGCTCTGCTAAACCGTTTCGCCAGGGCTTAAAAGGGCTCGTAGTTTTGTGAATAATTTCATGGAGTTTCAGAAAATGTTTGGATGGCTTCTGAATGGCATGTGGTACCATTGTCTGTACAGATAACATCACAAATTCCGTAACCGATAAACAGTTCTTGAAGTCTTTTGACTGTTTTTGGAGCAGTGATTTTCTCCATGATTCGTACCTCTGGCCATCTGGATTTTGCGTCGACTATTATGATGAATATATGGCCTTGAAAAGGTCCTGCGAAATCAATTTGGATCCTTTTCATGGATGACTTGGCCATTCCTAGGGGTGAACTGTAGCTCTTGCTGGAGCTTTGCTTATCTCTAAGCAACTTGGGCACATTTTCGCTTTCGCTTCGATATCTTTGTCGATATTGGGCCACCAAATGTACGATCTAGTCAATGTTTTTATTTTCACCATACCAGGATGGACACTATGGAATTCTTGTAGAAGGTTCTCTGGAACTTTTCCGGAATATCAAATCTGTTTCCAATCAGCAGACACTTTTGTGAAATGGATAATTCTGATTCGTGCGAATGATACGGGGAAAGATTTTCTTCAACTTTTGCTTGCCAACCATTTCTTGTAAACTCTTAAACTCGTGACAATATCTGGTCTTTTGATGTTGCATGGGCAATTTGCTTGAATGAAATCTGGAAGTTGTCGAGTAGGGCTGCGTAGAACATTGCTGTTTCTTCTGATAAATTTTCTGGCTTACCGGAAGGGGTAGTCTACTTAAACCGTCAGCGTGTTCACTTGTCTCTCGGTATTCAATTTCATAATTATAGCCGTAAGAAAAATGGCGTACCTTTGCATCCGCGAAGCCGTAGTTGTAGAAATGCCTTTCTTGGGATTGAAGATAGAAACCAAAACTATGCAGTCGGTAACCAGAGTAGATTTTCGGGCAAACAGGTACATGTTGATTTTCTTGATGCTCCAAACAATGCTGAGTCCCCCTTGAGAATAATTTTGTTCAGCTTTTGACAGTGTCCAGGGTGCAAAACTAATGGGGCGTTCGCTTCCATCTGGGTAGATATGTGAAATAACACCAGAAATACCTTTTGATGACGCGTCACAGTGTAGTCGAAGCGGCCATTTCGGATCATAATGGGCTAAAACGTGATCAGATGTGATGCGATCTTTTGTTTTCTTGAAGGCCCTTTCGCATGAGTCTGCTCATAGCAATTTGTGATTTTTGTGGAGTAACTGGTGCAATGGATGTAGTATTGTAGACAAGTTGGGTAGGAAACGGTGGTACCAGTTCACCAGAGCGACCTAGCTACGTAATTCAGAAACATTTCTTGGAGCTGGCGCATCTGTAACTGCCTTGATTTTTTTAATCGGTCTTGTGGATTCCCGCTTTGTTGATGATATGAGCACAAAATTCAATAACTCACATTTGTTGGGGTTGACTTTGAGGTCGTATGCTATTAATCGCTGAAAGACTTTCTCGAGGGTACATAGGTGATCTTCATCGTCTGAACCGGTGATCATCATATCGTTAAAAAATACACTGCATGTTTTTGATCTTTTAAATGGATGCAGCTGGGGAAATACCATACGTCAGGCGGTTGAAAACAAAAAGTCCATTCTGGGTGTTGACAGTCAGTTATTTTCTCGATTCCTCGTTCACTACCATTTGAAGATACGCCGTTTTGAGGTCTATCTTTGAAAATTTCTCTCCGCCTGCCAATGTTGCTAACATGCTTTCAATGGCATGCAATGGGTACGATTCAACGTTGAACTGTGGATTGACAGTGACCTTAAAATCGCCACATATCCTGATAGAACCGTCTTTCTTCAGAATTGGAACAATGGGTGCAGCCCACTCACTCTATTCTACCGGTAAAAGGTTTGCTTTACTCACCATGTTGTCCAATTCCTTGTCGACTTTGTCCTTCATTGCAAATAAAGGACAGGGACATTCTCCAGTATAGGTTTTTAAAACAACGTTTGTTCTCCGCAGCTGTAATTTACCAAGATGGCGCAGATAATCCCTTTTCGATATTATCGAAAGCACATATCCTTATCAAGCTCCATTTTGATAACTTAACCGTTTGTTTTTGGACTGATCGTAATGGATGCATATTTCGTGTTGTTTACATCGAAAACAACTTCCGTATAGCCGAGATCTGATCAGGAAGTGCTTTCGCCATTAGATTCCTCACCATCAGTGATCACTTCATCGTCGTCAGCATAGAAAACTTTCTTTTGGTATTCGCTTCTTAAACTGTTCTGTTCCGGTCTTTTTGCCTTCAGAAGATGACTTACCGGACTTCTCTCAATGTGGCCTTTCCTACCATAGTTGTTACATTTCTCGTCCTTAAAACGGCAATCCTCTGGAACATGGCCATTCCTACCACACCCGTAACAACGATTTCCAGCTGTCTTCTGCAACTTGTTAACACTTGCCGGTGCTCCTTGGATTTCTGATATCCTTCATAGCCATTTCCATGGCGATGGCTATCTCCTTGGCCTTCTTGTAGGTCAAATTCTTCTCCGACAACAATCTTTTCAGGATATTTTCGTTCTTTATGCCACATACCAGCTGATCTCTAAGATGTTCTGCTAGACGCTCGCCGAATTCACAATGCTCACGCAACTTCTGAAGGACACCCACGTAATCTGTCACCGGCACACCCGTCTGTTGTTGATGCTTGTAGAACCGGTATCTCTCTTCTATCACGTTGGGCTTGGGAATGATGCTCCCGCAGCAACTGACCAATTTGCTCGAACGTCTTTGCAGATGGCTAGTCCGGTGAACACAGGCAATGTAGCAAGGAATAGGTTTTCCCGCCAATCAGACTGAGTCATGGCAACTTTTTCTCATCGGCTACGTCGTTGGCAATGAAATACTGCACTAACCTCTCATTGTACAGCGCTCAGTCACCAGCAGTCCCATCAAAGAGCTCCAGTCGTCCTATTAATGATGCCACAATTCAGCAGACCAATTAGCAAACACTCACTTTTTCGTTATCTTCGACCCTATCCATACGTCTTACTTCTCCACCAGATCTTTATAACCTCCTTGGTACGTCACAGCACAATTTTCTCGTCGCCATTTTTTCTGTATGCGAGAGGGTTACGTGGAAACACTTCATGAAACTAAACAGACGCTAAGTTGCCGCCATAAGTTTTATTTATAACCGGTAGTCTCGCACTGGCTAGACGTATACACAACAATTTTAAAATCAACCACGAGGAAGTTGTTGTTATTATTACGTGTTTCTTATAGGAAAACTCGGCAACTCGGCCGTTTCAAACTGACTAGCATTTTTCATTTAATGAACAATTTAACTTCCACCGCTGCCATACATAGATAAACAAATCAATATATCTGGAAAGCAATGCCGACTAATTATGGAGTACCAAAATGAACTACATGCTCAATAATGTAACTTTGTCGGCTTGCTAGTATATTTTCAATAGCTAGCAGGCAAAGAAATAGTACACGTCTTTCCCACATCAGATATTAAAAACACCTGGAAAGTTTTAAATGAATGTATTAAAAGAGGAAAGAAAAGTTGTTCTTATCCGAATACTTTTAATATTAACAGCAGGAACATCAGTTATCCTAAAGAAATCGCAAACGGGTTTAATAATTTTTTTGCTACAGTAGGTCCTAATCTCGCAAAAGGCATCCCACCGGGAAAAACAAATTTTTCAGAGTATATTTATCGTAAGGCAAATAATTCTATGTTTCTTGCACCAACATGCGCTGAAGAAGTATCAAATGTCCTAAAACAATTTGACTGTAAAACTTCATGCGGATCTGATGGACTATCCATGGAGATTGTGCAAAAAATAAATGATATTGTTTGTATTCCGTTCACGCACATATGCAACTTGTCGTTTACTAATGGTGTTTTTCCAAATAAAATGAAAATTGCAAAGATAATTCCGATATTTAAAACAGGAGATAACCAATTTGTACAAATTACAGACCAGTGTCACTATTACCACAATTTTCGAAAGTGTTGGAAAAGTTGTTTAATAAACGTCTTGTGTCATTTGTTGAAAAAAATAATATTTGATACTCTGGGCAGTACGGATTTAGACATAAACACTCAACATCTTTGGCAGTAATTGACCTAATGGAACAAATTACCTCATCTATTGAAAGAAAAGAATCTACTGTAGGCGTATTCATTGATTTAAAGAAAGCATTTGACACCATAAATCATGATATACTATTACGCAAGTTAGAACTATATGGTATCAGAGGAAATGTGCTAGCATGGTTAAAAAGTTATCTCTCATGTCGTTCTCAGTTTGTAAGATTCATAAATACTGACTCGGATGTCTTACCCGTTACCTGTGGAGTACCGCAAGGTTCAATCCTTGGACCTTCGCTTTTTCTTTTATACATAAATGACCTAAGTAACGTGTCTGATCTGCTTAAATTTGTCCTTTTTGCAGATGACACTAATATATTTTATACAGGTAAAAACGTCGATGATATTTGTTATGTACTATGTAAGGAACTAAAAAAACTCGACGATTGGTTTAAGGCAAATAAACTTTCGCTGAACATTTCGAAAACTAATTTTATCGTATTTTCTAATAAGGACTCATCAAAAGTTTTCAACATCAATATTAATGGTATTGATATAGAAAGAGTATATGTAACAAAATTTCTAGGCGTAATGGTCGATAGTAAGTTTAATTGGTCTCCTCATATTCAACATGCCCAGGGTAAGCTGGCTAAAAGTATTGCAGTGATTGATAAAGTTAAATATTTGTTAACATCTTCTTCGTAATGCACTCTGTATTGTACTCTGCTTTTACCATATCTTAATTACTGTTGTGAAATTTGGGGAAACACATATATCACTAGATTGTTACATATTGTAAAACTCCAGAAAAGGGCAATAAGAATAATAGATCATGCACCTTTTTTATCACATAGTAGTCCCATCTTCTTTAAGTATAAAATACTTAAATTTGTTGATTTGGTTAAACTTAATACCGGTATTGCAATGTATAAAGCAAGAAACAATCTACTACCAAAAAGACTGGCCAAACTTTTCGAAATAAACAGAAATAAAACAAGACAGTTTGGAAACTTTTCAGTACAGCACTCTAGGACTCGGCTAAAGGGATTTTGTATATCAGTAACTAGAGTTAAACTATGGAATGCTCTGGAGCAATCGATTAAACAAAGTAAAAGTATTGTTCAGTTCAAAGCAAAATTTAAGCGTTATTTATTAAATAAATATATTTAGGGTAATGTCTCTACATATCTAAGGTCACAACTCTAGATCATTAGTAAGGCGATCGTCTTCTTACAAAAACTGCATACTTCGTATTCACTCACTGTTTCCATAACTTCTACAACCAATGAATAGGATATTTGAAATAGATATTTTTTCTTCTGTGAAAGAAAAATTTTATTGACATATGGGTAGATTAGCCTTATAAGTTACTAACTTTCTTAGTCTACCTTTTCCATTATGACAGCTAGCTGATACTGTTTCATTCTTTTTTTTCTTTGTAATATTTATTGCTTTAAAGTGTGTTAATTCAACTGGAGTGTATTCTCTTCACCTTAAATGTTCATCCTTATTGTATCTCGATTTTGGAAATAAACTTATTTGATTGATTGATTGATTGAAACATTTAGAAAGAAGAACTTTGCCTTGAGATAGTTTTAGTGGTGTAGCTCAATTCGACAACTGTAGTTATAGCTGGCCAAATGATAACAAAATATTGGTGCCCTTTCCAATGTTGTGCATCAAACTGAAAAATACTTTTTTCGGGAAAACTCTCTCGCGGAAATTGTGCGCATAATTTGGAAATCTGCATGGAGATTATTTTGTTTTCTTATGCAAATGAGCCAAAACATTTCACTGACAGTTTTGTGTGACGGTGTGTGACAGCAAAAACAGTTAATTTATGTTAAACCTGGATATTGAAACAGCATTAAAATGCCATTTTGGAATAAAAAAGGTGGTGATGATAAGGAAAATGACGTTAGATCAACATATGAATTCAAGGAAGTTCTTGGAACGTAAGTTGGCACGTCTCCACAGTTACTCGTAAACGACCCATGTACAGTGACAGACTGGCCTCATTTTCACAATATAGAATCTTTAAAATTAGTCGCTCCTTCAAAACTAAGAAGGTATATCCGTACCGTTTTCACGATGATGGTGTAGTGCCAAAGGTATAGTTTGAAGAACCATTTTTTTTCTTTAGAGACGTTGCCGTCCCTATAAATAGTTCGTATATGACCTGTCCTTATATCCAAGGATGACTTTAAATACAGTGACGGACTTCGAAGTTCTGTATGTAATAGCAAAACAAGGTTGTCCTTTGCAATGACGACAGAGCAGAATGCGGCTCTTGGAGCTACTATATGCACCGAACTTCGGTCCTAGAGGACTTGTAATCTTCCTATGACAGCCTTTCTATCCTGGTGAGATAGAAAGTGTCCACTAACTGATCCTGATCTCAAATCTGACTTCCATGCTTACTGCATTACGTCACACTAAACCTTATCACTAATAACCAGAAAAAATGAAGCGTAGTAGCTAATGTGGCTACAAAATTATTTGGGTGGCTCCGCCAATGCACACTTTTACCGGTACAGCAGAAAGACACTCCCTGATAGCAATAATATGACAAATACTTCCATGATCGGTGAGTGCAACTATGGTAATCGGCGAAGTATTTTACTAGTGCACACCCCCTTTGTTCTTCGCGAAATACCTCTCTGAAAGCATTTGTTAACTTACATTTATATTATTTATAACATTCATTTGCCCGAGGATATCGTGATGCATGAATTACCCATACAAATTATGCAGTTACCCTAGCTGATCGAGCTTAGAAACCGATTCAGAATTTCGTCTGAGTGATTTGCGAAAAAACCTCCATTTTTCATTTTTTTGGAGGGGGTGGGGGGGGGGGGTGGCAAAGAAACATAGTAGTCAGCAGAGAAATACACAAAAAGCACATGAATTAAATACAAAGCTCTTTTTGTTTTAGTAACCCATTTTAATAATATCGCGAATTAATTTTTCCACATCCTTATACACTTTTGACACTTTATAAACAAATCATGCCATATTTAATCAACTTTTAATATATTTTCCTTAGTTGTTTCTTTATGTTTACCCTACTGGAATCCAGCGAATTTCCTGTACTGTTCGTGCGCGCGCGATTTTGATTTTGACTCGATCTGGTGAATTCCATACCAGCCCCAGATTGAGTGGTACTGCCCGTTCACACCCAAGAGATTATCGAAACGCAGGAAAACGTGATTGGATTTACGCTTGTTTAACTAACATGTAAATCCATGATATGAGTCATATCCTTCCCTCCCCGTGTCTTCTCTTCCACGCATTTCGTAGCGGCGACGAATCGGAATTTCCCTATTTGTTCCTTTAAGAAGTGCCTCCTAATATATCCATCCTAGTTGCTGAACGGGACATCATTTAAACTATCTGTGGTGATATTGGTCAGTGAATCCGTGGTAACACGTGTAATAACCTCGGTATTAACATGTTATCACGTGTGATAGCCTCGATGTTTACATTTTAGTACCATTAATAGCCGCAGCATTTACATGTTAGCACGTGAGATAGCGGCGGTATTTACATGGTAGCACGTGTAAAAGCCGCAGCATTTACATGTTAGCACGTGCGATAGCGGCGGTATTTACATGGTAGCACGTGTAAAAGCCGCAGTATTTACATGTTAGCACGTGCGATATCGGCGGTATTTACATGGTAGCACGTGTAAAAGCCACAGTATTTAGATGTTAGCACGTATGATAGCCGCGGCATTTCCATGTTAGCACGTGTTATAGCCGCGGTTTTTACATGTTAGCACGTGTTACAGTCGCGATATTCACATGGTAGCACGTGTAATAGTCACGTTGTTTACATTTTAGCTGTATAAGCTGTTGTGTCATTGCGCCATCACTGAATGAGAGCGTTGTTTACAGGGTGTGGAAAAAAAACTTCTTGAGCCTCTAGGACGTATTTTCAAAGAACCTTAGTTCTCGATGTACAGATTAGAGTGTAGGCTTACGGCGTTTATAGATTTGCTTGATGCGATTAAGATTGGCCACTTCCTTCTTCAGTTTTTCAGTTAAAAGAGGAAAACTAACATTGTATTTACTTCAATTTGTGTTTGACCCTCTTTGGATTTGTGTGAGTATAGAGGACAGTTGAAGTGTTTCTAATTCTGTATAGCAGTGATTCAGTTTTTGAGACTGTCTGAACAGTGTTACAAGGCGGAAGTGTGAGTGAGACAGTCGGCTGTTATACCGGCCTTCGTATCTGATGTCATCACATGGATGTGTGGGTGAGACAGTCGGCTGTTATACCGGCCTTCGTATCTGGTGTCAATCACAGTAAATGTTTCGTGTTGTTTGTTTTTATATGTTCATAGAACGTCAGACAAATCACATCCTACCACTACATCTCGCTGCATAATTTCCGAAAAAAAAAATAAAAACAAACTCACTCACACCTACGCACGATTAAACAAAGACCATGATTTTTGAAAAAAACGTACGGCAAATGAAAATCGATTGGTGTAAAATGAAGTAAAATTCACATTGCGCAAGTGAAAATGATCACTTCATTTTCTGGGGGAATGAGGGGTTGGGGGTAAATGATCCCTGTTAAGATTTCGGATGGGGGTGGGGGGGGGGGGGTGGGGTGGGAGGAATATACATAGTGGTGTTATAGCACAGAATAAATAGATTAATATCACAGCACAGATTTAAAGAAGTTTCATCAACTATTTCTGTTCAGTTCATAACCGTATGAACTTAAATAACAGTTGTATGGTGTTGAACGCTTACATAAAACTTGCATGCAACACGCATTGCCCTGACAAAGAGTTACTTGAACGGCTGGTTAAATACTGTGTATCATGTTAAGACGTTTACCCCATTAGCACACGGAATCTTGTTAATAAACAGTGTTTTTTTTTTTAATGTCACATACAACTGGCTGCTTGTAAAGCTTGTGGCTGAGTTTGTGTATGATTTTTTGCTGTAGTTTTTGTGGCAGTGTTTTTTTTTTTTTTTTCAAATCAGTCTTTGGTACAAAAAACTGGCCGGTTAGTGTTTTTGTTGTTCGGGCAGGGGCTATTTATACGGTGGGGGTTATCATGCATGTACTGCCGCCTTGAATAACTGCCAGGGCTTGGATTCGATTGTTTAAAAACAACAATCGATCTGCCGGAAGAAGAAAAAGTATCCGTGTTACCGAAATAGCAATAAAAGTGCATATAATATAGGACAGGGCCTACACAACAGGCATGTGTGGTGGATTTTAAAGTGATCCAAATTGATGGTCAGAAATGACAATGTAAACAGGCCATAACGCTGGCGTGTTCTAAGTAGGTCAGTCTCTTTGAAGACTAGTGGACATTGCCACAGATGTGTGTCAAGTTAACAATAATAAAGATCTTTTATGACGCGCCCATTAGATAAGGATGGGGTTATTCACCGAAGGGGGTGGGGGGGGGGGCGGGGGGCGGGGGAGGGGCTAGCGCTTTGTAGCAGAAACGATTGGACGTTCACTACAGGTTGCAATGATTTGTGTTGGATTTTTTTTTAGCGGTGCCTTTTCCGAGGTGATGCTGGCGGAGAGCAAGAAAGAGCCGAGTCTGTACGTAGCCATCAAGTGCATCGATAAGAAAGGGATCAAAGGCAAGGAGGAGTCGCTGGAGAACGAAATCCGGGTCCTTAGAAAGTAAGTAACCAAGGTAACAAGGTGGGTAGCCGCCTACAGGTCTTTTCCCCAGGCCGGTATGAAATATTTCAGGCCAAAAATTTCAAGTTTTTGAAATGTTTGTTTCGCATAATTTCAGATCTGTACTTCGCTATTTTGTAAACGCTTTCTTTTCACATTTTCAGTCTCACTGAAGCTAGTGTCGCTCTGCAGAATGTCGTTCGTATAAATGTCTTCGGCAGAATGTCGTTCGGCTAAATGTCTCCGTGCAGAATGTCGTTCGGCTAAGTGTCGCTCTGCAGAATCTCGTTCCGTTAAATGTCTCTCGGCAGAATGTCGTTCTGCTAAATATCGCTCTGCGGAATGTAGTTCGGCTAAGTGTCGCTCTGCAGAATCTCGTTCCGTTAAATGTCTCTCGGCAGAATGTCGTTCTGCTAAATATCGCTCTGCGGAATGTAGTTCGGCTAAGTGTCGCTCTGCAGAATCTCGTTCCGTTAAATGTCTCTCGGCAGAATGTCGTTCTGCTAAATATCGCTCTGCGGAATGTAGTTCGGCTAAGTGTCGCTCTGCAGAATCTCGTTCCGTTAAATGTCTCTCGGCAGAATGTCGTTCTGCTAAATATCGCTCTGCGGAATGTAGTTCGGCTAAGTGTCGCTCTGCAGAATCTCGTTCCGTTAAATGTCTCTCGGCAGAATGTCGTTCTGCTAAATATCGCTCTGCGGAATGTAGTTCGGCTAAGTATCGGCACACTGTGTTTCGTGGAAGCTGACCCCATGTGGCAGTGATATCAGCTGAGAGAACCACGCAACGAAACCCCCTCCCCCCTCACCCCTCCCCTCCCGGTTGTCGTTGCGTTGGCCAACTGCGTGCGATTCATTTCCAAGTCATTCATTGAAATATTACTCAGGGTTCGCGCTGGGTTCTCAGGAAAGTGAGCCAAAAAAGGAAAGTGTGACTCAGTTGGGTCCAGAAAACACGGTGGGTTCTGAAAAAGTGAGTCCTTTCGTAAAAAAAATGCCCAAAAGGTTGCCAAAAATCCCGCCAACGCGAACCCTGATTACGTTTAATCTTTGTTGTGATGACAGTGGAGGTGTCATATCTAATCTAATGCACATCGCATTGCAGTAAAAACCCCAGTAGAATTGAAAACTTCTAGAGGGTTTTCTTGAATTAATGAAAAATAAATAAATAATAATAACAATAAAAAGAAAAAAAAACAACCAAAACGGAAAAGCCCGAAGACTGATACCTGTGAGTAAAAGCTGTGATCACGAGATCGTGTTCGCCGCGCTTAGAGGCTGGAGAAATACTGTACTACAATCAGAAAAGGTTTCATTTAGCAAAAGATAAAAAAAAAAAAACGACAACAACAACAGATTTACAGATGTTGACGTGAATCAGGTACATCGTGTAATGATTTCCTGCCATGTTGTGGTCTGGGGGTGGGGGGTAGGGGTTAGATTTTGCATAATGTCGCTCTACAACTCTAAACACTGAAATACAAAGCATGTAAACAACACGGCTGAATGGCACTTGGTTATCACAAGACCTCTTGCTATTTCGTCTTCAAATACACCTAAGTCTCGCTTGCAAAAAAAAAAAAAAAAAAAAAAAACCGCCTCCGATTACCTTGTATTTAAAGGTTGCTGTGGCATAAATATAATGTGACTCTTTCGAAAGAGGGTAGCGGAAATGTGTTTATGATCCCTGCGTGTCACAACATCCCTTTATAAAGTAAATAACCTATTGGCTCATGCTACAAACAATTTATAGCCCCCCAAAAAGCGTTTTAAAGTTGAATTCTAACATAAACCCTTTAAATGCACATGGTTGGTTGTGTCGTGGCGGGCGGGGGGGGGGGGGGGGAGGGTTGGGGGAGGGGGGAGGGGGGGGCAGTGTTAAGTCCCCCTCTCGGTGTTTGCCGTTAAGGAAAGCAATATATGTGTGTCCTCTTTCGTGTGTGCCTTATTTGTGAAAAAAACATTAGTAGGTTGCATATACATGTATAACAAGTCTTTTATTCCCCACAGGGAATGTATGCGATCGACCGTGTGTCGGTCTGTCGGTCGGTCTGTCATCAACAGCTTGTTAACACGATAACTTAAAAACTCCTGCAAGGATTTTAATGAAACTTGGTATGTAGCTTCTGTGGGAACAAACACAGATCGGTATTGTAAATGGGCCAGGTTCGTCCAATGAAAATGGACCAGCTGGACGTGGAAAATTTCAGCTCTTGATTGACTAATGATGGCCGTGTTTAACTGATGAGGGGGGGGGGGGGGGGGTCTGTGGGGAATATGTGGGCTATGAACACTGCTGTAGTTTATTACAGTGGAAATTGTGAGAAGTCGACCTCTCGGTTATCATTAACAATGGGATGTGTTGACCAATCGGTTATCATTAACAATCGGATGTGTTGACCAATCGGTTATCGTTAACAATCGGATGTGTTGACCAATCGGTTATCATTAATAATCGGATGTGTTGACTACTCGGTTATCGTGAACGATGGGATGTGTTGCCGGTGCCTGACTACTTCGAGAGAGCGAGTTTCTAATATTGACCATGAAAGTGGAACACTTTTTAATTGAAAAAAAAAAAATGTAAAGAGCCAAGCGCCAGCGCTGGAACTGCGGCTGGTATGACCACGTGACTTGTTAACGACATCAGATGAAAAGACCTTTGTGTCTCTGCTGGGTACCGCTTGGGACATTGACGTGAGGGAGAAATGCGAGTTTATTAATAAACTGATGCTGCATACATGTACAGCTGTAATCATAATACCGTTAATTGCGTCATTAAGCTGTGTGGAGTATGGCCATGTTGGTTCATGGGTAGCCTTGAATAGCATGTACTCGATCCACCTTCACACGGAGTGTTCACCGCTTCTCCGAAATCGACTCCTGTAAGAGTTAATGTATATATATATAAAATGCGGTCATGAATGCTTTCTCTGGAATCCTCCCAAGCCGTTAAGGAAATGTCATTTTGACAGATTCAAGTTCATTTTGACAGTTTTTAGTCGGAGAATTATCTTGTGTAAAACTTTTATAGCCCAGCCGACTATGGTCTCTGGGCTACACTCATCGCTTACGAGCAATTTGCTGTGTGTGTGTACAATTTTTCAAAATACCTCTCTTCCTACATTTTTGGTCTGATTGTTTTGAAATTTGGTAGGAATGTTCCTTGGGGAATCCTCCATACAGCGTGTTTTTGTTTTTGTTTTTTTTTTTTGGGGGGGGCGATTTGTGGGTTTCTGCTTTCTCCTTTATAATGTCTTCGTTGTTACGGCTGGGCACAATGTCCACGGACTTGCTTGTTTGTTCTTGTTGTTGCAGTAGCTTGGTGTACGTCATGCTGCCTGGGGTCTGTGTAATATCTTGAGAATGTTGGTCATAGGGTGGCGGTGTGTGTTGGTCGTGATACCGTGCTATTTGGTCAGAGGGTGGCGGTGTGTGATGGTCGTGATACTGTGCCAGTTGGTCAGAGGGTGGCGGTGTGTGATGGTCGTGATACTGTACCAGTTGGTCAGAGGGTGGCGGAGTGTGATGGTCGTGATACTTGTCATTTGGTCGGAGGGTGGCGGTGTGTGATGGTCGTGATACTGTGCCAGTTGGTCAGAGGGTGGCGGTGTGTGATGGTCGTGATACTGTACCAGTTGGTCAGAGGGTGGCGGAGTGTGATGGTCGTGATACTTGTCATTTGGTCGGAGGGTGGCGGTGTGTGATGGTCGTGATACTGTGCCAGTTGGTCAGAGGGTGGCGGTGTGTGATGGTCGTGATACTTGTCATTTGGTCGGAGGGTGGCGGTGTGTGATGGTCGTGATACTGTGCCAGTTGGTCAGAGGGTGGCGGTGTGTGATGGTCGTGATACTGTGCCAGTTGGTCAGAGGGTGGCGGAGTGTGATGGTCGTGATACTTGTCATTTGGTCGGAGGGTGGCGGTGTGTGATGGTCGTGATACTGTGCCAGTTGGTCAGAGGGTGGCGGAGTGTGATGGTCGTGATACTTGTCATTTGGTCGGAGGGTGGCGGTGTGTGATGGTCGTGATACTGTGCCAGTTGGTCAGAGGGTGGCGGTGTGTGATGGTCGTGATACTGTGCCAGTTGGTCAGAGGGTGGCGGTGTGTGATGGTCGTGATACTGTGTCAGTTGGTCAGAGGGTGGCGGTGTGTGATGGTCTTGATACTGTGTCAGTTGGTCAGAGGGTGGCGGTGTGTGATGGTCGTGATACTGTGCCAGTTGGTCAGAGGGTGGCGGTGTGTGATGGTCGTGATACTGTGTCAGTTGGTCAGAGGGTGGCGGTGTGTGATGGTCGTGATACTGTGTCAGTTGGTCAGAAGGTGGCGGTGTGTGATGGTCGTGATACTGTGTCAGTTGGTCAGAGGGTGGCGGTGTGTGATGGTTGTGATATTGTGCCAGTTGGTCAGAGGGTGCCGGTGTGTGATTGTCGTGAAACTGTGTCAGTTGGTCAGAGGGTGGCGGTGTGTGATGGTCGTGATACTGTGCCAGTTGGTCAGAGGGTGGCGGTGTGTGATGGTCGGGATACTGTGCCAGTTGGTCTGAGGGTGGCGGTGTGTGATGGTCGTGATACTGTGTCAGTTGGTCAGAGGGTGGCGGTGTGTGATGGTCGTGATACTGTGTCAGTTGGTCAGAAGGTGGCGGTGTGTGATGGTCGTGATACTGTGTCAGTTGGTCAGAGGGTGGCGGTGTGTGATGGTCGTGATACTGTGTCAGTTGGTCAGAAGGTGGCGGTGTGTGATGGTCGTGATACTGTGTCAGTTGGTCAGAGGGTGGTGGTGTGTGATGGTTGTTATATTGTGCCAGTTGGTCAGAGGGTGGCGGTGTGTGATGGTCGTGATATTGTGCCAGTTGGTCAGAGGGTGGCGGTGTGTGATGGTTGTGATATTGTGCCAGTTGGTCAGAGGGTGGCGGTGTGTGATGGTCGTGATACTGTGCCAGTTGGTCTGAGGGTGGCGGTGTGTGATGGTCGTGATACTGTGTCAGTTGGTCAGAGGGTGGCGGTTTGTGATGGTCGTGATACTGTGTCAGTTGGTCAGAAGGTGGCGCTGTGTGATGGTCGTGATACTGTGTCAGTTGGTCAGAGGGTGGCGGTGTGTGATGGTTGTGATATTGTGCCAGTTGGTCAGAGGGTGCCGGTGTGTGATTGTCGTGATACTGTGTCAGTTGGTCAGAAGGTGGCGGTGTGTGATGGTCGTGATACTGTGTCAGTTGGTCAGAGGGTGGCGGTGTGTGATGGTTGTTATATTGTGCCAGTTGGTCAGAGGGTGGCGGTGTGTGATGGTCGTGATATTGTGCCAGTTGGTCAGAGGGTGGCGGTGTGTGATGGTTGTGATATTGTGCCAGTTGGTCAGAGGGTGGCGGTGTGTGATGGTCGTGATACTGTGCCAGTTGGTCTGAGGGTGGCGGTGTGTGATGGTCTTGATACTGTGTCAGTTGGTCAGAGGGTGGCGGTGTGTGATGGTCGTGATACTGTGTCAGTTGGTCAGAAGGTGGCGCTGTGTGATGGTCGTGATACTGTGTCAGTTGGTCAGAGGGTGGCGGTGTGTGATGGTTGTGATATTGTGTCAGTTGGTCAGAGGGTGGCGGTGTGTGATGGTCGTGATACTGTGTCAGTTGGTCAGAAGGTGGCGGTGTGTGATGGTCGTGATACCGTGCCAGTTGTTCGACCGATGGTGTTGTCGCGACGTGAGGGGTTGGAGGAAGCAGTCGTCAAAAGACCCGCCCACCATATTATGCGATAAGACATGCCCCCAGACCCACCTACCATATTATGCCCCCACACATGCCCCCAGACCCACCTACCGTATTTTGCCCCGAGATCGACCCACCCTATTATGCCCCCCCCCCACACATGCCCCCAGACCCACCTACCGCATTTTGCCCGCAGACCCACCTACCATATTATTTGTCCCTCAAATACTCCGTTTTTCCGTTTCCCGGTCATAATAGGGTGGATAGAAAAAAATATGCAAAAACCAAAGAGATTGTGGACTTTACACATGCAATACAACCTCGTTTTAACGACATGGCTGGAACCGAAAGAACATGTCCTCATAACCGATGCGTCGTTATAATCGATCAGGGAAAACTTATGTGCGTCAAGATAACTATCTCGTTATAACCAATGTCGTTGTGTCTGATGTCATTATAACCGATGTCGTTATGAAGGCTCTTACTGTATTTCAGTGTACTTGGCAAACGGCTTTGCGGCCTGGTCCACAAAAGCCGCGGTCATAAACAGACTTATCTCACCGAGGTTAGGAAAACAAACAACATGCCTTTTTTGGAGTGGGGGTAGGGGGGGGGGGGAGCTTCCAATGGCGAAGATTTAGGGAACAGTTTTTTTCTTCTTGGCGCTGTTTGAAGACACGCTTTTTCTGGCAGGAGAGATCTTTTTGGATGTGTGTGACGTTTTTGGTAATTACGAAACAGCCATAACATTCTCTGACAAGTTTTAGTCTAGAAAGTGCAGCACAACCTCCTCCCCCCTCCCCCTCCTCCTCCTCCCCTGTCCTCCTCCCCCTTCTCCTCCCCGTACTCCTACCCCCTCCTCCCCCCTCCCCCTACCTTTTGAATTCTGAGAACCGTAACTGATAAAGGTCATCGTTTGGAAGTGTGTGCCGGGTATTTAGACTCGGCACTTCGTGATTCAAAGGCTTCATCCAAGGTCCTCACTCTAGCGCACGTGGATTTGTCATGTCAGACGGACTTCTCGTCCCAGGACATGTTGTCCAGTGGAAAATGTCCACGGACAAAATGTCCAAGAAGGAATGCAGTGGACAGAACGCCCACTGACACTGTCCACTGTCAGGTACCTGGGCGTACAGAATGTCCATAGAAAACAGAATGTCTGCGATCAGACTGTCCACTGTCAGGGTCCTCCTCGTACAGGATGTCGTAGAAAACAGAATGTCTGCGATCAGACTGTCCACTCTCAGGCCCCTCGGCGTGCAGAATGTCCATAGAAGGCAGACTGTCTGCGATAAGAGTGTTCATTCTGAGAACGTCCACGGACTAATTGTCCAGAAAGACATTGTTCTTTTAATCAAAATCTGTACTGCTGCTTGTATATAATTTATTATCCACCTCCCACTTCCCCCCTCCCTCTGCAGTTTTTGAAAGTAAATAGACCATTTTTTTATTTGGCAAGTATGTACCAGGGTTGGTTTTCGTATAATATATGAAGAAAGGCATTTCTTCCATTCCATGTGAAGAAACATGGAAAAAAAGGGAAGAGATTATCCACACGAAATTCCATTAGAACAGAGAGGCAGAAGACTTGAGTGGTCCTGGAAATAGCACGGGTTATGTGGGACGTGTGGTTCGTGTTTTGGGCCGTACATTTGTGGGGGGAGGGAGGGGGCGTGCGGTTCTTGTTTTGGGCTGTTCATTTACTGGGGGGGGGGGGGGGGCGTGCGGTTCGTGTTTTGGACCTTACATTTGTGAGGGGTGGGGGGGGGGCGTGTGATCCGTGTTTTGGGCCGTTCATTTCTGGGAGGAGGGAGGGGGCGTGCGGTTCTTGTTTTGGGCTGTTCATTTCTGGGGGGGGGGGGGCGGTTCGTGTTTTGGACCTTACATTTGTGGGGGGAGGGTTGGGGGCGTGTGATCCGTGTTTTGGGCCGTACATTTGTGGGGGAGGGGTGTGGGGCGTGCGGTTCGTGTTTTGGTCCGTGTATTTGCTGGGTGTGGTGGGGGGGGGGGGGTAGGAGGGCCGTACATTTTGGGCCGTGTATTTGTGGGGGAGAGGTGGGGCGTGCGGTTCGTGTTTCAGGCCGTACATTTGTGGGAGAGGGCGTGCGGTTTCTGTGTTTGACATTGCGGAGCTTGCGGAACATATTTTGGACTGGCAGAAATATTCGTTGAATGACATGAGAAGTTATAATCATGGATTTCAATTAGAGATGCTTCATCACATGATCTTGTTATTATCTTCAGTGTTGACACAGTCACTTGCTGCATGCATGCGACATTGTCATTAAATTAAATAAATTACACTTGTTAAAATTAAATATGACAGAAATGACACACAGGAACGTATCAACTGGGTAATTATCAAATAAACCAAATCTCTTCTTCTCTGACGTTTTAATTTTTGATTAGAGGTCTGTTTTAATTATATACGGGTATTTTGATGCTGGGGTGTTTTACAATATCTGTTGTGACGTTTTTGCTGCAGCCCTGGGTGTTGCTGCGTTAAGATGTGAAAAATTACAGGCCCTGCAAAGGGTAGAATTACAAACCCAAAACGTGTGATTTAGTGCCCTGGTCAAAGTTGTTTTGTAAATTCCGAACTATTCGACTCTCCGGCCCATTTAGTTGAAAGCGGCCAATTCGTTTGGCATTTACTTGAACGGGACGTACTTTTCAATACTGAAAAAAAGGGGCAGGGTCTTCAGTATGCAGGGCGTACAGATAACTTGCTAGCCTAAGGTTCCCGCGGGGCCGTGGCCCTCTGGACCTATTCGCTTTCCTAAATCAGTGCCATGGGGTCCAGACATATTCGTGCTTTTCAAAACAAATTATATGATGCGGCTGAAAAAATAATTCTATTTTTGCAGCGAAACTAAAAAAAAAAAACACCGGGACAGAATTTGAAACTTCTGTCTCTGGGTTAATGGTGGCCCTTAGGGGTTATGGCCGATATTTATGGGACCTGGGTCCACGTTAACTACGCCGTAGGCATGAAGAGACGGGCCAGTGTGGCGTGGCATCCGAGTAGCCCTTCAATTAAATTCAAGTCACCTGTCAATCATTCACGACGTAATAATTACACAAACAACATTTACGAAAAAAGGTTTGTAAGAATGCGTTAAGTGGCACAGTCGGCCCTTGCAAGGTGAAGCTGTTGTAGTCAATGTTTGGTAACTCGAACTTTGATAAAGCTGTCAGCGTGCTGTCGGTATAGCAGTGTTCCTGTGGGTGTAGCGGTGTTCCTGTGGGTGTAGCAGTGTTCCTGTGATTGTAGAGATGTTCCTGTGGGTTTGGCGGTGTTCCTGTGGGTGTAGCAGTGTTCCTGTGTGTGTAGCGGTGTTCCTGTGGGTGTAGCGGTGTTTCTGTGGGTGTAGCGATGTTCCTGTCGGTGTAGCGATGTTCCTGTGGGTGTAGCAGTGTTCCTGCGGGTGTAGCGGTGTTCTTGTGGGTATAGCAGTGTTCCTGCGGGTGTAGCGGTGTTCCTGTGGGTGTAGTAGTGTTCCTGCGGGTGGAACGGTGTTCCTGTGGGTGTAGTAGTGTTTCTGTAGGCGTAGCGGTGTTCCTGTAGGCGTAGCGGTGTTCCTGTGGGTGTAGCGGTGTTCCTGTGATTGTAGCGGTGTTCCTGTGATTGTAGCGGTGTTCCTGTGATTGTAGCGGTGCTCCTGTGGGTGTAGCGGTGTTCCTGTGATTGTAGCGGTGTTCCTGTGGGTGTAGCGGTGTTCCTGTGGGTGTAGCGGTGTTCCTGTAATTGTAGCGGTGTTCCTGTGATTGTAGCGGTATTCTCGGTCGGGAGGTTAATTATAAGTATTTTCTTTTTCACTCCAATATTTGATATCGCGAATTTTTAGTTCAGGTCGTGCGAGTTGGGTGGAGTGGCCGCTGTGTGGTATCTCCAGGGCTGCGGGAGGGGGGGGGGGGGCTTTGTCCATGACTGTCCTACTGTGAGGTGGGCCACAGAGGGTGAACCACGATGCGGTGGGCCTGGAGGGGGGGAGATCGTTGAGGGGAAAGGGGGCACAGCACACAAGGAACAAAACATACGCGCTGTGTGTCTAGCCTGAACTATCCAGGCCGATTTCCAACCCGATGAGTTCAGTGCAATTCCACATACATCGAGCTCAATGCCCCCTCCCAATCCCCCCCCCCCCCCTCCACAACACACATAACCATGGACATAGTCAACCAAAGGCATCCAGCTCTGTGAAGTGAAACTACAGCCTTCAACACTCTAACACTCTGCTTTTTTTGTCGCTTGTTGAATCGTGCTGCTTTGCGCTTAAATATTCAAGAGAAACTATTGAAAATGTCAATAAGTTTTGAAGACATTCTTGATATCTAATATGCTTTTGGCCCAGCGGGGCGTGAAATACGTAAGTAGGGTAAAAAGCTAAAAGCACATCAAGAGAGATTACCGAGTCACTTTCCATCAAAACACTGTGCGGTTGTGTAGCTTTTGAAATGCGAGGGCTTTTTGGCCCAAGTCCCTTTGCATCTTCTCGTGTATTACACGTGTATATTAATATTCATTTTTGGCTTTGTTGTTCTGGTAGGGTAAAAAAAAAAAGAAAAGAATAGTGTCAACATTTTGTTCTGTTGGGTAAAAAAGTAAAAGCATCAAGTTGTTTTTCAAGAACTGTTGTCCTGTAAAGTGATAGTGATGGAAAATAAAAACGCGCTTCTAAAAAAAACCCGAGTGCTGCATGTTTTATCACAATAGTCCGTGGCATCGACAGCTTCACGAACATACGCACTGCGTTAGACATTACACATCGGCTCGCCCCAAAAACAACTAGTTAATTTTCTGTTCCGGTTGGACCAAAGACCTTGAAAAACCTGTGGATTGGCTGTTATTTTTTGTTTGTTTGTTATTTTTGTTATTTTTTGTTGATATTTGTCCTTTGTGATATTTAAATGGGGAGTAATTTTCGAACAGTTTGCCGATAGTTTTCGAAACGGCAAAAAAGTATAAAGTAAAACTTGTAATAGAAAGTAAAACATCTTTCGGACTGGTTCGAGTGTTCATTGCAAAGAGTTGTTCACTAAAGAGACCGAGATTCTACTGTATTGTAATGTTGATTTGAAGTAGGGGTGTGTCCCGCGTCTCGGAAAGTCCCGGGTCTGTCGCGTACCGCGGCTGAAGACACGGAATACATGGGTCTGGGGTAAAATCCGCTGGGACAAAATCGTCCGGGACTTAATCCGCCGGGGCAAAAACCGCGGGGACAAAATCCGGCGGGGCGAAATCCGGCAGGGCAAAAACCGCTGGACAAAATCCGTGGTGACAAAATCCGACGGGGCAAAATCCGGCAAGGCAAAAACCGCTTGACAAAATCCGCCGGGGCAAAAACCGCGGAACAAAAACCGCTGGACAAAATCCGCCGGGGCAAAAACCGCGGGGACAGAATGCGACGGGGCAAAAATCGCGGGACAAAAACCGCTGGACAAAATCCGCCGGGGCAAAAACCGCGGAACAAAAACCGCTGGACAAAATCCGCCGGGGCAAAAACCGCGGGGACAGAATGCGACGGGGCAAAATCCGCCGGGACAAAATCCGGCAGGGCAAAAACCGCTGGACAAAATCCGCGGTGACAAAATCCGCCGGGACAAAAACCGCGGGGACAAAATCCGACGGGGCAAAAATCGCGGGACAAAAACCGGCGGGGCAAAATCCGCCGGGACAAAATCCGGCGGGGCAAAAACCGCTGGACAAAATCCGCGGTGACAAAATCCGGCGGGGCAAAAAAAAAGGATTGCAAAAACTCACCGGTATATGGGAGGAGGGTGTTGTTTA
>CATKHT010000189.1:40291-89303 GCA_949752745.1 Protula sp. h YS-2021
TGGCGTCATGTCATGTGACAGGATACAGCGCCATATCATGTGACACGATACGACGCCATGTCACGTGATGCGATATGACGTCATGACATGGCACGATATGACACTGTCCCGCTGACGCAAAGTGACGTCATGCCACGTGACATGGTATGACGTCATGTTATGTAACACGATATCAGGATACGCAAACACGATGATGGTTCCTTCATAAAACAATATGTATATAGTAACACACATCAATACATGTCACGAGTTCATAGATAATGATTTTACTGTTTAAAGAAGTTTTTTTTTTCAAGTTCAAACAAAAGACGCAGTAATTCTCATAAACAACGCGCAGAACGCACTGAGACAAATCAGCAGTGCACGCATATAGTACACTCGAGACAATGCAACCATAGCCCTCAGTCACAAATGCAACAGGCAGTCACGTGACTGCACACGTGACTCTACACGTGACGCACAGTCCTTCACCTGGACAACGAAGCTGTATTCATCTCGTGTGTATGGAGATTCATTTACAAATTATTCAATTAGTTTTCAATGGATGACAGGACCCAAAATCTCGCACACAATATTGCTCAAGTCCCCCACAAAAAGTAACACATCACTTTATGTCCACGTGCTTCTCACAACATCTTAACTTTCACACTTAACTCTTCACGTGAACTTCAACACAAACCAATCCAGTGGCAACTCCTTAGTTTAACCTTGAATAAATTGTCTATAAAAATATAAACTATATTATGTGTCATGGAAGAGGAGACAGAATTGCCTTATACTAAATCTAGATACTTTTCTATATATATCTACCTCTGTAAATCTGAAATAAATCGCAGTTCTTGTGTTGTGAAGTCGTGCAAACGAGATTGACGCAAAATGTAGAGATTCAAGGAATTAGATTTCAATCATTTGGGCAGAAGATTCTCTCTTTCTCTCCCCCACCCCCTCCTCCCTCTAACTTAACCAACCCACGCATGCCAGAACACTCACACTTAACCAAACCCACACATGCCGGGACACTCACACTTAAACAAACTCACACATGCCGGGACACTCACACTTAACCAAACCCACACATGCGGGACACTCACACTTCACCAAACCCACACATGCCGGGACACTCACACTTTACCAAACCCACACATGCCGGAACACTCACACTTAACCCAAACCCACACATGCCGGGACACTCACACTTAACCAAACCCACACATGCCGGGACACTCACACTTAACCAAACCCACACATGCCGGGACACTCACACTTAACCAAACCCACACATGCCGGGACACTCACACTTAAACAAACTCACACATGCCGGGACACTCACACTTAACCAAACCCACACA
This sequence comes from Protula sp. h YS-2021, assembly GCA_949752745.1. NCBI lineage: Eukaryota > Metazoa > Annelida > Polychaeta > Sabellida > Serpulidae > Protula > Protula sp. h YS-2021. Next base: position 41,641 of record CATKHT010000189.1, read on the forward strand.
TGCCGGGACACTCACACTTCACCAAACCCACACATGCCGGGACACTCACACTTTACCAAACCCACACATGCCGGAACACTCACACTTAACCAAACCCACACATGCCGGGACACTCACACTTAACCAAACCCACACATGCCGGGACACTCACACTTAACCAAACCCACACATGCCGGGACACTCACACTTTACCAAACCCACACATGCCGGGACACTCACACTTAACCAAACCCACACATGCCGGGACACTCACACTTCACCAAACCCACACATGCCAGGTAACTCACACTTAACCAAACCCAAGCATGCCAGGACACTCACACTTAACCAAACCCACACATGCAAAGACACTCACACTTAACCAAATCCACACATGCAAGGACACTCACACTTAACCAAACCCACACATGCCGGGACACTCACACTTAACCAAACCCACACATGCCAGGAAACTCACACTCAACCAAACCAACACATGCCTGGACACTCACACTTAACCAAACACACACATGCCAGGACACTCACACTTAACCAAACCCACACATGCCAGGACACTCACACTTAACCAAACCCACACATGCAAGGACACTCACACTTAACCAAACCCACACATGCAAGGACACTCACACTTAACCAAACCCACACATGCCAGGACACTCACACTTAACAAAACCCACACATGCCGGGACACTCACACTTAACCAAACCCACATATGCCGGGACACTCACACATAACCAATCACACGCATGCCAGGACACTCACACTTAACCAAACCCCACACATGCCAGGACACTCACACTTAACCAAACCCACGCATGCCAGGACACTCACACTTAACCAAACCCACACATGCCGGGACACTCACACTTAACCAAATCCACACATGCAAGGACACTCACACTTAACCAAACCCACACATGCCGGGACACTCACACTTAACCAAACCCACACATGCCAGGAAACTCACACTCAACCAAACCCACACATGCCAGGACACTCACACTTAACCAAACACACACATGCCAGGACACTCACACTTAACCAAACCCATACATGCCAGGACACTCACACTTAACTAAATCCACACATGGCAGGACACTCACACTTAACCAAAGCCATACATGCCGGGACACTCACACTTAACCAAACCCATACATGCCAGGACACTCACACTTAACCAAACCCACACATGCCAGGACACTCACACTTAACCAAACCCACATGCCAGGACACTCACACTTAACCAAACCCACACATGCCAGGACACTCACACTTAACTAAACCCACACATGGCAGGACACTCACACTTAACCAAACCCACACATGCCAGGACACTCACACTTAACCAAACCCACACATGCCAGGACACTCACACTTAACCAAACCCACACAAGCCAATACACTCACACTTAACCAAATCCCCACATGTCAGGACACGTACTCGATAGAGGGCGGCACGTATTCTTGTACAAACACACGCATTTCCTCTGGAGTATGGCACGTATTATGCAGACAGAAGTACGTATTATCTACAAAGGAGCACGTATTATCTACAAAGCAGCACGTGTTCTTTACTTATTTCACAGAATGCAAGCGGTGATTGCTGTGTGAAAACTCGCGATGAAGCACAAAAATCGCAGCATGAAATCGTTGTATAAGAAAATAGGTCAAATAATCAAAATTTACGTCCGGCTGCAAACGTGAGATCTTCAAAATGCACAACTCTAACACGTGCACAGCCCTAACACGTGGCCCTCGTTGTCAGTATGACACGTGTACAACACCAACACGTGGCCCTGGTTGTCAAACTGATACGTGCACAACCCTAACACGTGGTCCTACTTTTAAACTGACATGTTTATAATTCTAACACGTGGTCCCAGTTGTCAGACTGACACGTGTACAACCCAAACACGTGGCCCCGAATGTCCGATGTGGTCCTAATTTTCAAACTGACACGTACACGTGTGCATATGGTTATGACTGACAGAACGCACAGCGAATACACATGTAAACAACTGGTCATGGATTCTCGCTACCTTGTACAACTTCCCACAATACCCTGCACAACAACAGCCCCGGTGACCCCTGTGACCCCGCCCTCCCCCCCCCCCCCCCCGCCCGCCGGTCACGTTTGCTCATCACCACACTCTGCATGTATCACGCACTCGATCTGGCCCCCAAAAAAAGTTCAAATTTAAGGAGCGCTACTATACGTTAGTTACAAAAATAGATCTTTCTAGTAATAAGATAATCTGTTTCTTTTTTCTAATCTAAAAAAAATCGTTTGCAATATTCTTTCCTATCGAAAGTCAACACGAATAGTGTTACGGGTTTGACCTCGTGTGTGTGTCACACAGCCACCGTGGACCCTGCTATAACGACATCGGCTATAGCGACAGCGAGATATCGGTTATAACGACATACCCGCTATACCGACACACAGCCTATAACGACAGAATTATATGAACTTATGTGAGATTTTTCCCTTTTTAAAACTAGATATTATAGTGAGATATTGATTATCGATTATAACGACATATCGGTTATAACGACATATTTTCTCGGGTGACGGCAATGTCGTTATTACTGTATTCTTGTACCGATAACATCTGTGCAACCTCAATACCATACAACAATATCATAAAATATAGTCATTATATTTCGTTACCCAAAAAGTTAACAACAATTAACAGCATGATCGAAATGTTACCAGAAAATGAAATTAAAACACAACGACACCAACAGTAAACAATACGTCACTATGACGCGTTTGTACATGAAGAAAACAGATCGACAGGTTCACGGTGACATGAGCAGAAGGGCAACATGTAAAAAAACATGTAAACAATCCTAAGCATGCACGCGGCGTGGCAACACGTGTTGCTTAGCAACGCCTTTTGGGTGTGTGCATGCAGACGCAGGTATGTGTGTATACTCGCACGTATTTGTGTGTACACGCGCGTATTTGTGTGCACACGCACGTATGTGTGTGTACACGCGCGTATTTGTGTGTAAACGCGTGCATTTGTGTGTGCACGCACGGATTTGTGTATACACGCGCGTATTTCGGAATACACGAGCGTATTTGTGTGTACACGCGCGTTTTTTGTGTGTATACGCGTGCATTTGTGTGTGCACGCACGGATTTGTGTATACACGCGCGTATTTCGGAATACACGAGCGTATTTGTGTGTACACGCGCGTTTTTTGTGTGTACACGCGCGCATTTGTGTGTGCACGCACGGATTTGTGTATACACGCGCGTATTTCGGAATACACGAGCGTATTTGTGTGTACACGCGCGTTTTTTTTGTGTGTGTGTGCACGCACGTATTTGTGTGTACACGAGCATATTTGTGTGTGCACGCACGTATTTATGTGTACACGTACGTGTTTGTGTTTACACGCGCGTATTTGTGTTTACACGCGCGTATTTGTGTTTACACGCGCGTATTTGTGTGTACACGCACGTATGTGTGTGTACACGCGCGTATTTGTGTGTGCACGCGCGTATTTCTGTGTACACGAGCGTATCTGTGTGTTCACGTATTTCTGAATATACGCACGTATTTGTGTGCACATGCGCGTATTTTTGTGCACATGCACGTATTTGTGTGTACACGCGCGTATTTGTGTGTGCACGAGCGTATTTGTGAGTGCACGAACACATACCGTTCACATTTAATACATATCTCGGGTCCAGCTGACATGCAAGTATCCCCTACCCAAACCACGACGTCTCTGTTTTATAACGCACAGTGTAACCCCCTTTCTTCTATATTTACTTAACCATCATTTTTCTTCTTCTCATGCACTTGTTAGCGTCTAGGATTAGCATGTTTTGTGATTTTGTTTTCTGTCGGGTTTCACAAGGTACTTTGTAGGTGGCATTTCTCCCCCCCCCCCTCCGCCACCCCCTGCCCCCCCCCCACCACCCCCCTCCCCTCCCGGGGTAGCCATATTCTGTACAATTCTGTGATGATAAAGGCAACATATTTACATCATCAATGTATAGATATGTCACAAGACTGACACTTCATGCCATACGGATGACACTTCATGTCACAAGACTGACACTTCATGTCGCAAGACTGACACTTCATGTCGCAAGACTGACACTTCATGTCGCAAGACTGACACTTTCTATCTCACACAACTCGACACACAAGTCATGTATTTAAAACGCTAAAACGTGGTCAACTCGCCAACCAGCTTAACACCCCGCCCCACCCCAACCAAGCCCTGTCCCCTACTCACCCAACCCGTCATCACGTGTATCATCAGCTATATGAGTCTGACGTCATCACATTAATGACGTCATCACTAAAATAGCCTCAGGATTTAACTGGAGTCGTCTCGACAGTGTGACGTCACCACGAAGGCTAGAGTCATCATTTCAGTGACGTCATCAGCCAAGTGTGACGTCAGGACGTGATATACTCACTGACAATGGGGTAAGCGATGCTAATTATAAACACAGCTAGCAAAAAAAAAAATGAACATGACAGTTTGAAAGGAGAGTCACAATTTTTTAACAGTCACAGATTGACGAGTCACATACTGATGAGCTTTAAGCACAGAAACAAAACTCACCCTAGCACTAATACTTAAAATAGAGCTCTTCTTTTATCACTTGTCTGAACAATGTCACTTCGAATCCCACAATCCCTCCACCCCCCCCCCCTCAACTCCCCCCCCCCCCCACACACACTAAATCCCCCCTACACGAATTCGTACTTCTCCTTTTATCTAAAAGGCCCTGGAATTCATTTCCGCTTCCGCTCAAGATAAGCGGAATTCCGGAACCAGCCAGTAGAAACGCGAAGCAGAGAAGTCTCGCGGGAAATCACAAGGAACGGAGCAGACGACAGTAGTCTCGGGCGCTGTCCGACTCAGGAATGTAACGGTTACTATGTACACACGGGAGCGCGTTGCCAGGGAGACGATGGGGTGGGATGTGGCAGGCAACCGCTATTGCGTGGCAACCGGCTTGTTGAGTGCCAGTTTGCGCATCTGCCGTATCACCGCCGTAGCGTTGTAAGCTTGCTGCAAAAAAAAAAAATAAATAAATAAAAAAATAAAATGGCGTCAACACTTCTGAACAAAATATTCAACATTCAAATATTAACTGTTACACCTTTCTTCTGCACGTAAATAACGACATGTTTGGGTCTTGAGCAGTCTGTTAAATGCTGGTCTTCGAAAAGTGGATAATCACTCTTTCAGATCCGCGTGAATCAATTATTTTTAATTGTTACTTTTTGTTTACTGAATTGAAGCGACGACACCTGACGTCACATGACGTCACTCTGTCAGTACAGGTCACACACTATAAATCACCTACGTCACACGATACAGCCCGTGTTTATGTAACAACTGACCTCTGGGGAGATCTATCTCTTATGTCTTAACACAAAGAGGATGAACTTAAAAAGTAGTTCGGCTCCCTCAACCAGAGGATATACAACAGACTTTAAAACAGCAGAGGTTAGTCGTTAAACATTAACGGACTCGACCCCTTTTGGCATTCCATTATGACGTCACTTAACACTTGTTATGACGTAATTGTAAACAAATATGGCCGACTCACCTTCCACTTGGATTTGGCGAATCGTTTCTTCATTTGCTCGGAGACCGACGCGTGAATGTTTTTGTTAAGGGCCGTGTTGCCAGAGATCCTGAACGAGAACGATACATCACGTGAACAATACGTCACTACACCTCACGTGACCAACACGTCACGTGAGCAAACATATTACCATGAACAATACATCACGCTAACAGCACTACCAAATCAGCAGTACTTCTAGCATTATTAATCGTCATGCGCGTCAATCCGGCGCGGGGAGGAGGCGGAGGGTGTGGGCGCGGGGAGGAGGTGGGGGCGCGGAAAGGAAGTGGAGGCGTGGGCGCGTGGAGGAAGCACGGCGCGGAAAGGAGGTGGAGGCGAGGGCGCGGGGAGGCGGGGCGCGGGGAGGAGGCGGGGCGGGGAGGGTGTGCGGTTTTGCTCACCAGGGGTGTTCCAAGGCCTCCATACACGTGAACCGTTTCTTCGGGTCTTTGCACATCAAATGGCGGATAAAATCTTTGGCTGCAAAAACACAAACACACAAAAACACGTCATACAGAGCCGAGACGAATCAACCAAATCACACCGCTAAAATCGCTGCTAAAATTTACTTTTGAAAGTCTTTTGGTGACGACTACTATTTTCATTATTTGTTTACTTCTTATCTTCTTTGGTTGCCTAACCCCTCACTCCCTCCCCAACCAGCAGAGCTTTTGCATTAACCCTAATAATATTGTTCACTTGTTAACATGAATTTGATTGGTTTATTTTGGCGCCATTTTCGACTGACCTGATTCGGAGATTTCGTCCCAGTACGGGGAATCAAATTCGTAGTCTCCTTTGAGTATTTGACGAAATAACTCAGAATCATTTTCGTGATAGAACGGCGGATAGCCGCACAACCTGTCAATCAATCAACCAATCAATCAATCAATCAATCAATCAAACAAACAAATCAGCCGTTACATTAAATAACGTTATGTCTTTTCCACGTTTGTAATTACAGTCCAGCCAATTCATATTAAAAAGTTTTGGGCCTGGGCAGAAGGGGGATTCCTACAGAGATGGGCAGAAATCTGGAGAAAATCTGGAGAAAATGGTGTACTGTTGTTAGAGTTAGTTCGCTAATTAGAGGTGTTCTCTGATGCAAGCTCAGCTGTGTATTAATATTACAAGAATTTCAGGCATTACGTTTGGCGCTGACTGACTTACCAACACGTCATCAGTGCCATAACCAATCAAAATTCAGTACTGAGACCAGACCAAAAAACAAGAAATTTCAAAACGACGTATCCCGTGTAAAATAGAACAGGATGTATAGATGTGTGCAATGGATATGATATGAGACTATAATTAGAATTACAGTTCGTTTTCCAGATGCAGATACTGTATATGACGAAAATTGTGAGAGGCACCTGTCACTGTGTGTCACTGTCACGTCGACACTGCCATGCCTAATTGTGGCCACATGACACTACGGTTGAACCGTGTCAATGTCACGAGACACTGTCTGGCCACGTGACACACTGTGGGCACATGGCACTACGGTGTGGAGGCCCCCTAACACTGTGATAGTCATACGACACTATGACTGCCCCGTGTCAATGTCACGAGACACTGTCTGACCACGTGACACACTGTGGGCACATGGCACTACGGTGTGGAGTCCCCCTAACACTGTGATAGTCATACGACACTATGACTGCCCCGTGTCAATGTCACGAGACACTGTCTGGCCACGTGAAACACTGTGGGCACATGGCACTACGGTGTGGAGTCCCCCCCTAATACTGTGATAGTCATACGACACTATATGACTGCCCCGTGTCAATGTCACGAGACACTGTCAGTGCCGCGTGACGTGTTCTTGTCGGGAGGGAGCGGGGGCCGTTGTGAGAAGGCATGGGGGTGGGGGGCGGAGAGGGATGGGGGGAGGGGGAGGGGTGGCACGTGGTTTCCAGAAGCCACCAGATACTTACAATATATAGGATATAACACCTATAGACCAGACGTCTACTTCTTTGCCGTAAGGTTGCTGTGCCAATACCTCTGGCGCTACAAGCACAGAAACAGTTAGAAAGCAAACGGGTTAGGCGCCACACCTCACGTCACGTGACCTCACAGCGTATACACACACCAGCGTCACACGCGCAACACCTCCCATCTGTCCCCCTCACGAAGTAAGATGCTGCATTTTACACACCACAATTTGGATGAAATCAATCTCAATGTGTTCCAAATTATCTAGAGCTGTTCGCGTTTTTTTTTTTTTTTCTTTTTTTTTTTTAATCAGGTTTTCGAATTCTCTCATTTCGTTTTGGTCGTAGAGGACAGATCGAGGGCGTAACTGTTAAATGTTAGTGTTATATTAAGACAAGCAAAAATATTACGGTGTTAAGATACGGTATATAATTAGAAAGGAAAGTATCCACACTCCGAAAGCATTAATCTGGAAAGAATAGACATAAGATTATTTCGCGCACGAAATTATATATATATTAAATATAAATCCAATGCCGCTTTATTTAATGCATCTAAAACTAGAACATCTACTTGAAGGAGCGAATAGGCCCAAGCTTCCGGTCAGTCAACGGCCGACGCTGCAAAGTAAGACCCACAAACTTCAGAAAGCCCAGTCCCTCAAGTCACGTGTTTTTTCTCAACATTTTTTAACCTATATTCCGGTGGAATACCGTTGCTATAAGGATCAGGTCGATATTCCAACGGTACCCTGTCGAGGTTTGCAAATGGGGACATTTTTCTCGGTGATCGGAGTCCCGATAGCTATTCCGATTATTCCGATTAATCCGATTATTCCGATTATTTTTTCAGGGCAACACAAACCGCTACTGAGGATCCACACACAAGCTCCCCCAGAACTCACACACACAAGCTCCCCCGAACTCACACACACAAGCTCCCCCAGAACTCACACACACAAGCTCCCCCAGAACTCACACACACAAGCTCCCCCAGAACTCACACACACTACCCAGACACGCAGCTTTTGTTCGACATTCTGTAAAACAATGAGCAGGTGCATTCACGGTTTCTGTAAGCCCAGCCCCCTCCCCCATCACCCCTCCTCCACCCATCCCCCTCCCCCCCATCCCCCTCCCCCAGCCGGTGCTATTCTAGTGCCCACTTGGCAGCCAGTGGCAGGTATAACTCTGTTACACGATCTCCAGCTTTTCTTTTAATCTTCATAAACTCACAACAAATGGTCGTTTTTCTACAATCAAAATTAGATTTAGTGGCAACAAGTCGGAGCATTTACGTGCGTTTTGCTCGTTGTATATGATGATATTGTGTGTGTTTGTGTGTTTATTTGTTTGTTGTTTGTTTGTTTTTTCAATCGTCTCATGCAGTTTTGTGTGTGTGTGTTTTTTTTATCTGCCAGAAGGTTGTCCTATAAAAGTGTAAAAAGTGCACCGCAAGACTACCCCCCCCCCTCCCTCCCTCCCCCCTCCCCTCCCCCCTCCGGTCTATAAACGCGTCGAGTTTTTGCCTCTGTGCACTGCAGTAAATTACGCAAAGCTGTAAATCCCATTCCAGAAAGAGTCGACAGCTTTTAGCAAGTCTGTAAGCATTATAAGAGTCCCGGCTTGTTATTCAAAAAAAAAAAAAAAAAAAAAAGTCATCCTTGATCATCAAAAAACTTATTCTACAGGAAACTTTGCCTTGCGAATAGCCTTATCCAAACTCAATTATGGCGGGAAATTGCGAGTGAAATGAACGCCTAGAATTGAGCCAAATGAGAGTACAAAAGCGGCGCGTCCCTGACAATAGAAAGACAATTGGTTTATTGTTTCCAAGGAAATGTCACATTTCAAGCCCCGACGAGCTGTCATACTTGTTTTGGCTGTAGCACGGGACACCACTGCTGAAGCATATGCTGAACAATGCGTCTTTTTTTGAGGACAGGAAGAAAAGGAGTTTTGTTTTTCACCCTAATTTTTTTTCTTTGTTTTTTTTTCCTCGAAAAAGAAAAGAAATCCAGCAGAACTTGTAGCTTCTTTCATTCTTGTCGCTGTTCCGGCAAAGGCTGAAATTCTTCGCTTTTCATTACAGCTTGTAAAAATGTGTAATAAAATGCTCACATCACACAACCCACGCAACACATACAACACACTCAACACATGCTACACACACAATACACGCAACATACACAACACGTTCAACACTGACAACACATGCAACACACACAACACACTCAACACAAACAACACATGCAACACACTCAACACTGACAACACACGCAACACATACAACACACTCAACACACTCAACACACACAACACACACAACACCTGCAACACACACAACACACTCAACACACGCCACACACACAACACATGCAACACACACAACACACTCAACACACACAACACACGCCACACATACAACACACACAACACACTCAACACACGCAACACATACAACACACGGAACCGCCAACTTTCTACGATAAATGCGTTCTCCACATGCCCCAATTCCTGCCTTTTTTTCTCCCTTCCGTGCCACAATTTATTATTTTCATATTTTACGCTCAGATGAATTTATTTTATCGCAAATTTCCGGCACACATTGTTTTTATTTCGCTTGTGATTTTAATGATCCCGTCGAGATTTTAATGATCCCGTCGAGATTTTAATGAACCGGTGGAGAGACGAGAATAAAGTTCAATATTTTACTGGACTTAAGTCTCCAGAATACCATCCAATTTTGGCGGGAAAAATGAAAACAAAAACAAGTAAATTTTACAGACATGTCACATTACAGCATACAGCGACGACTGTCAACCGAGGACCTCCACATTTTACTCATTACTTCATCCTGTATAAATGTTTTGCCTCCCCCCCTCGCCCCTCCGCCTCCCCCCCGCCACCCCCCCCCCCCCCCCCTCGTGGAATGCGTCGGTGAGAGCTTTACGCTTAAATGGCACCAAAATCAAGTCGATTAGAGCCTCCGGTTTTGTTTCGGAGATTTAACTCTGCTACATCACCGCTTCAAATACTTGTCATGTTGCCACAAAAATTAGCAATCACTCCTCAATCTCTTCCCCACTCCCCCCCCCCCCCCGCTCCCCCACCCCGCCCGAAACCCAACATCAACAGCCAGACTTGGAAAAGGGGCAAAAGAAGCTCCAGGAAGTTCTTGTCCTTGTTTTCTTTAACCATAAACAAAGGTTTAAGCCACAAAGCGGGAACATCTCCGGGCAATAGCCGCTCCACAATGCAGCGCTGTCACAAAATGGCTGACCTCTGGAGAGAACTTTCTATTATGTATAAACACAAGGCGGATGTAGATAAAAAGTAGTTCCGCTCTTTCAATAAGAGTACTATTTTCGCTGAATTCCCAGTGGGTCTGTGGAACAAACGGGTGTAGAACACACCCGACTGAACCGACATAGAGGTTGGCTGTTAGACAACAACGTCTACACAGGGCATTTGATAAGTGTGTGCGCCCCCCCCCCCCGCTCCCCCTCGCCCCCCCCCTCCTCACCACCTCCCGCCTGTGTCTACTCCTTTTAAAGGACACTCACACCGCCAGCGGCAGATCAAGGGTACCTCGTCGGATAACTGCCCCTAAACAGACCAAAACTGATCCCTCTTCCGCCCGATCCCCTCCACCCCCCCCCCCCCCGCCCAATGCCTCAGACTATACTAAAACGTACTATTTATCCGAAAGTTCTCAACAACATTAAAGCATCTCTTTTTTTCAGTAACCCTTTTAAAAGCTAAAGCACAAATTTAACCTGAAAAGGTGGACCCTGGATATTTTTACATGGATAGACAACCCTCGATGATAACTCTTTTTCAATTACACATAACAAAGAATAGGCATTAGCTTGTTTGCTTATATGCAAGTAAAAACGGAAGTGCAATTCAACAGCACGACACAACATTTCCCCTGTTTCTATTGGCATACGTTTGACTCTGTGGTTCCGCGTCATCAAATCTTGTGTGTTGCGTCATTAGATCTTGTGTGCTACGTCACTGGATCGAGTTGTGCCGCGTCACCAAAGCATTGTCCACGCTACAAACGCTATAAAAAGGCTTATAACAGATCTGGGTCACGACCGTGTTGTTTGTCTTTATTTTGACGCTCCCCATAGTGTAAAATTCTAGCTCATTTTATCTCATCAATCGTACAGAACTCAAAAACGTAGAGTCCGATCACAAGGCAATTGGAATTCAAATGGTATGGAAATATAGGAAGAAATTTCCCCAAATTTCGCTCGAATATTAAAACTGAACTCTCACAAAACTTCACTGGTACCTGGGGCCTGTTCGTTCCACCTTATGATACCAAGAATTATTAAATCAGATTTGGTAAAATTATGCCACGGACATTGTGAATAGACAACGGTTTGATCACACCGATCCATAATGTCCCGATTGTTCAAGCCCTGATTGGCACCTAGCCACAACACTTCTATAAAGCTCACTGTGCCTCAAACTGCGCACAGTGGGCGGGTGATAACAAATGTGTGTCTTCTGTTGTATAACTATTCTAACGCAAGTCACAGGACAATACAAGTGGTCAGTTCTTCGCCTCGAAATTAAAATAACAACTACATATTCGCTGAGGGTGATGTCGCGTATCTGTAGCATATGGTTCAATCGTTCAATTACAGCTTGAAAGCGACGACAGCCACGGGGGTCTACTTGAGGGAACTGTCCACACTGCTTGTTTTTCTTCTTTTTTTTTTCCTTCTCGAGATGTGACAGCGAGAATGTGGGGAGTGTCCAGGGCAGGCAAAAAGCCCATGTAAGCTTAATTAAAGCTGCCAGGGCCATCACTCACCGCGAGTATGCTGATGACTGCCGCTAGAGGGCGGGGGGGGGGGGTGGAGGGGGGAGGGGGCGGGCGGGGGGGGGGGGAGAAGTGATCGAGGCCTTACAAACAACTACAGAACTCCTCGCCCGCACAAGAACTCAACTGAGGGAGGCCGGAGGACGAGTGGGGGGGGGGAGGGATGGGGTGGGGGGGGGAGACGTAACAAGGACGGGTAAGAGTCAATTCAAAACATTCGAAACATTTGGAAACATAACAATGTAGTTCAAGTCCTGCCCTGTAACCTCGTTTTAACGAGGCGTTGCCCATAGTGACACACAGCAACACTTGCTATCCATTCCCTTTACGATTAAGACCTTCCGTTGTTGACAATTTTGGCCCTGGGAGAGGGGGGGGGGGTACTCACGTTCATACTGTAGTGATGCGTGTCCATACGACCCCTAAATCCGGAGTGCTAAATTTGAAAAAAAAACTCCCTTTTTAGCCAAAAGGGGAGTGCAGTTCAGAAAGAACCCCCTTTTTTTTAGAAACGCGTACTGAAAATTATTTCCTTTTTTACGAAATAGGCGATGCGTCTGGCCTCAGAATTATTCAAAAATGTCAAACTGTCGAACCTTGTTCTCATTGGTCAATTTGCTTCTACATATAAATCACTCATTTTTCGGGCTTTTCCGGTAACTGCAGCATGCAACATAAGGAAGAGTAACATCAAGTTCTTTCAGCGACCAATATTGTGCCCACCTCCATCCCCTGATCCCTCCCCACCCCCACCCCCCTTCCCCATCTTCCCCCTTATGTCGCATTAATGTCGTACAAGTTATTATGTTATTATGGTTGTTATGTTTTCGTGCCACCCTCGCCCCCCCCCCCAGGCCTCTCTTATCTTATATAGTGTATAAGTTACAAACTTGCCCAGCTCCCGCTCCCCCCATCCCCCACCCCCCGCCCCCTCCCCGCTCTCCTTCCATCAATTGCTTAGAAGATATCTGCATTGCCTTTATAGCAGTATTCTAAAGCTTTCTAAGTGTCGGACTCTTGGCACCGGAAGTGTCGGACTCTTGGCACCGGAAGTGTCGGACTCTTGGCACCGGAAGTGTCGGACTCTTGGCACCGGAAGTGTCGGACTCTTGGCACCGGAAGCGCCTCCGCTTTGTATTATTTGAATCCACGTGGATTATTCAATCGGGAAAAGAAACTGCGGAGAATACACTTCACCCAAAACCTTCCTACTTTTATTCGAGTTCAACTGACCCTATTTTGCCTGATTCTGTGCTAAAGACACGATTAGGTTATTCGAATATCGTGGCTCGATGGAAGGAACCGATTAAGTTATTCGAATATATCGTGGCTCGATGGATTGATTGATTGATTGGTTTAACGACACTAGCAACCCGTTAGGGTCATATTGTGTCAGGTATATGTTATTGAGAAGGTATATATTAGGTATATATTATAGGAAAGGTGGGGGAGGGGGCGAGATGGTGAAAGGAAAGGTAATTACTGAAGTGTTTATTATAGGTAAATGTTATTGCCGAGGTATATATTATAGGTAAGGTGAGGGGGACGGGGCGAGATACCAGTAGAACTGAGAAAAACCCAGTAAGACTGGTACCCCGAGGGGGGTCGGAATATCGACTCCGGCCCCCCTTTGGGTCAAGGGGCTCCTTTAAAAATAAAGGGTCGGACCCAAGAGAGGCAGTTTAACGTCATGCCCGGGACGCCATTGTGTCAGAAAAGAACCGCTTTAAACTCTAAGATATATCTATTTTCTTTTAAATCCCGTACTTTTTATATTCTCTCGAATGTTTGAAAGACAAAACGGTAAAAGAGAAAAGAAGAAATATCAGTGAAAGCGACATGCAACTGAGCTGCGCAGCAACCAATCACGTGACTCGAAACTGCAATGGCGGAATTAGCATAAAGCAAACGGCTCTAGAAAAAAAAAATCAACATATACCAACAGGCCGCCCCCACCCCAATCCCCACCCTACCCCTCCCCCCCCCCCCCCCACCTCTTCCCGGCCATTTAATTCACTCACTTACCTCGGAAAATGTCCAAAGCTCATGTGGTGTTTTCTATGTTTGTTTACGTGTTAATTATAATACACATTCCACCTTAACTCTAACGCCGTGAAATCATGTTTCTAAAAGAAAAAGCAAGCAGTTTGTTATAGCACGAGGCATTACGTGGGCCGCGGCAAGCGAGCACTTGAATGAAGTGCGGTAGGGGGGGGGGGAGAGGGGGTGGGGGTGGGGGGGGGGGAGGTGGTTCATACTCACAGTATGTAGGTTATGACACCTACAGACCAGACATCTATCTCCCGCCCATAACCGCCTCCCGCTCGCTTAAGCACTTCCGGTGCTAAAAATAGAAACAGGACGCTACAAATCACTCGCTGTTTCAATCACACAAGTAGACAACCTAGAACTGCTCGGCGGCTATGTCAGGGGACCTCGGTGCTCAGCTGTGAGTTTGGTAACTGAAACTGATGAGCCGTTAGAATTCTTTTCTCGGTGATTTCACTAATAATTAATTAATAACAATAGGAGTAAACATGTTAGCACACAAGTATTACCTCTACACTGTAAAATAACCCACATACACGAACACAACATTTTATATACAAATACGCAGTTGACGTTCAAAAGGTGTACAAAACAGACGACATCACATGACGTGTGTCGACAGACGGACAAGTCACGTGACGTGTCAGTCGACGGACAGGTCATGCCACGTGTGTCAGCAGAGGGAGAGGTCATGCCACGTGTGTCAACCGACGGACAGGTCACGTGACGTGTGCCAACCGACGGACAGGTCACGTGACAGAAAGGTCATGTGACGTGTGTCAGCCGACGGACAGGTCAAGTGACGTGTGTCAACCGACCGACAGGTCACGTGACAGAAAGGTGACGTGTCGTGTGTCAACCATCGGACAGGTCACGTGACGGATGTCAAACGACGAACAGGTCACGTCACGTGTGTCAGCCGACGGACAGGTCACGTGACGGGTGTCAGCCGACGGACAGGTCACGTGACAGAAAGGTGACGTGTCGTGTGTCAACCATCGGACAGGTCACGTGACGGATGTCAACCGACGGACAGGTCACGTGACGGGTGTCAGCCGACGGACAGGTCACACGATAGAAAGGTCACGTCACGTGTGTTAGCTGATGGACAGGTCACAAGAAGTGTCTGCTCCAAAATCCTTGATTTTCAAAACAAACCAAAGGTGTACACCTTCAATTGAGCAGAGGATGCAATTAAATACACACCTCCCCCCCCCCCCCCTACAAAGCCTAAGGAAAAAAAATGTCAGGCAAACTGGGCACAACATGCATAATAGATGAGCGGCAGTGATTGAGTTACGTCGCGGAGAGGGGGGGGGCGGGGGGGGGGGGTAGAGGAAGGGTGGAGGTCCACGACCAATTTCCACGACACGTTTTCCATCTGCTTTTTTTCTCTGCTATTTCTGCCCCGCACTCTGTAGTCCTGCCGGAAATTTTTTTAGCATTTAAGAAAAAAAGCGGATATATAACGTCAATTCAGCCGCTTTCCTGTTTTTATTTCATGAGTTTGGACATTTAGATAACAGACACATGAAGGAACCAGTGCGCGCACTGTGTATGAATATTGCATAGTCTCCGCTGGAAAAACGCTCACTGAAAGCCAACACTCGCTTCCACTCCGCAGGAGCCATATCCGTTATGTGCAGGAGCTACATTCGTTCTGTGCAGTGGCCACACTCGCTATCTGCAGGAGCCACATCCGCTGTATGCAGGCCACTTGTCAGGTCACAATACCGCAGTCCGGTTATAAGCCTCACCAGTCGGGTCACAATACAGCAGTCCGGTTATAAGCTTCACTAGCCATGTCATAATACCGCAGATCCATCCCAAGACTACCCAGTCAGATCATCACAAAATAGCCCATTCGTAAGACTGACGCAGTCTGCCCACAGAAACTGGTGTTAAGTGAGAAGTTACATGAATGCAGAGCGGAAACGAAGCCCGCCTCTTGTCGTACTGGTTTCAGCCGAGAATAGCCGCGTCCAATCACCCACACCCTTGGCGCGACTCCGCCATGGAACAACTACTTCATAGGCAAATGAAAAGAGCAGCGGCTGAGAGCTGGTTCTCTGTCACAGTGTCACTCGGCTGCGTGGCTGAATGCCCGAAGGCTGAATGCCTGGATGTCTGTACGATGAATGCCTCAATATATGTACGATGAATGCCTGAATGTGTGTACGATTAGGGGTGGCGATATTTATTGATACAGCGATATATCGCGATATGTTTTCTCACGATACGTATCGCGATACGAATTTTGAAATATCGATATTTTTCGATATTTTCCGCTGCATGTTTAATTCAATATTTTTTGGTGATGTGCTAACGAGTGATATCTGCAATGCTGCTGTTCATCATTTTACACATCATATTCGTCTGCTTTTCGTTTCAGATATATTTTGACGATATTTTTTTCATGTAAATTTCTTACTAAGTCGGCCAATTAAGGTGTGATAGAACATGGATAATTTTTTGCTATATTGGATATGAACTGATTGGATAATTGAATGACAACTTGATAAAAAGAACATGTGACATTTTGCGATTCAATGTCAGAGTAGACGCTGTGTTGTTGTTTCAGTTTTAAATACTGTTGATGTTTCAAGTTAAAAATATGCCAGTCAGACATTTAAGTTTAGACACTCAATCAAACAGACATTCTTAAAATTTAGTTATATCAGGGTTGAGACTTCGTAAAAGTTTTTGGTCGCCCGGAGGCGAAAGTTAGTCGCCCGGCACAAAAGTTAGTCGGCCGACGAAATTTTTGCAAAATTTGTCTAGCCCGCCTCACATGAAAAAACAATAACAAAATGGTGTTCAAAAAAATCAACAGTATTTACCTGAAAATACTCAGAAAAAAAGTTGGTCGTCCGAGCCAAAATCTCAACCCTGTATATATGCTGTTTGTGTAATGGGATTAATGTCACTGATGGCATCCGAAACCACCACTGCCAACATACTTTTTGTATTTGTTATAACGCCATTATCTATAACTAATCAATGCCGTAGGTAAGTGTTACAATTCCTGGAAATAAAGCCATAAAACAGCTGCATTTTTTTCACTTTTAAAGAATTCAAAATATCGCGATATGTATCGCGATACACAGCCAATATCGCGATACGTATCGCGATACAGACTGCGCCGCGATACCCAACCCTATGTACGATGAATGCCTGAATGTATGTTCGATGAATGCCTGAATGTATGTACGATAAATACCTGAATGTATGAACGATGAATGCCTGGATGTCTGTACGATGAATGCCTGGATGTATGTACGATGAATGCCTGGATGCCTGTACGATGAATGCCTGACTGTATGTACGATGAATGCCTGAACGTCTGTTCGATGAATGCCTGAATGTATGTACGATGAATGCCTGGATGCCTGTACGCTGAATGCCTGGAAGCCTGTACGCTGAATGCCTGGAAGCCTGTACGAAGAATGCCTGAATGTATGTACGATGAATGCCTGAATGTATGCACGATGAATGCCTGACTGTATGTATGATGAATGCCTGACTGTATGTACGATGAATGCCTGGATGTCTGCACGAAGAATGCCTGACTGTATGTACGATGAATGCCTGGATGCCTGTACGATGAATGTCTGACTATATGTACGATGAAAGGCTGGATGTCTGTACGATGAATGCCTGACTGTATGTACGATGAATGCCTGAATGTCTGTACGATGAATGCCTGACTGTCTGTACGATGAATGCCTGATTGTATGTACGATGAATGCCTGACTGTATGTACGATGAATGCCTGGAACATGTACGATGAATGCCTGACTGTATGTACGATGAATGCCTGGATGTCTGTACGAAGAATGCCTGACTGTACGTACGATGAATGCCTGGATGTCTGTACGATGAATGCTTGACTGTATATACGATGAATGCCTGACTGTCTGTACGATGAATGCCTGGATGCCTGTATGATGAATGTCTGTATGTACGATGAAAGGCTGGATGTCTGTACGATGAATGCCTGACTGTATGTACGATGAATGCCTCGATGTCTGTACGATGAATGCCTGACTGTATGTTCGATGAATTCCTCACTGTATGTACGATGAATGCCTGGATGTCTGTACGATGAATGCCTAACCGTATGTACGATGAATGCCTGGATGTCTGTACGAAGAATGCCTGACTGTATGTACGATGAATGCCTGACTGTATGTACGATGAATGCCTGGATGTCTGTACGAAGAATGCCTGACTGTATGTAGGATGAATGCCTGGATGTCTGTACGAAGAATGCCTAACTGTATGTACGATGAATGCCTGGATGTCTGTACGAAGAATGCCTGACTGTATGTACGATGAATGCCTGGATGTCTGTACGAAGAATGCCTGACTGTATGTACGATGAATGCCTGGATGTCTGTACGAAGAATGCCTGACTGTATGTACGATGAATGCATGACTGTATGTACGATGAATACCTTACTGTATGTACGATGAATGCCTGACTGTATGTACGATGAATGCCTGGATGTCTGTACGAAGAATGCCTGACTGTATGTACGATGAATGCCTGGATGCCTGTACGATAAATGCCTGACTGTATGTACGATGAATGCCCGGATGCGTGTACGATGAATGCCTGAATGCCTGTACGATGAATGCCTGAATGTATGTACGATGAATTGCTGAATGCCTGTACGATGAATGCCTTAATGTATGTACGATGAATGCCTGAATGTATACGCGATGAATGCCTGAATGCCTGTATGATGAATGCCTCAATGTATGTACGATGAATGTCTGAATGCCTGTACGATGAATGCCTGACTGTATGTACGATGAATGCCTGACTGTATGTACGATGAATGCCTGAATGTATGTACGATGAGTGCCCGAATGTATGTACGATGAATGCCTGAATGCCTGTACGATGAATGCCTGAATGCCTGTACGATCAATGCCTGAATGCCGACTGTCTTCTCTACATTAAACTCGGCAGCGTTAAATCTATTCATTGTATTCATTTAAACAACACGACATTCCGCGCCCACAAACTCATCTCGCTTAAAGGCCGCTGTATTTTTCATAACGGATAAAATTATTACCTTGGGCGTAAAACCGAATATTAGTTCAATCTGACCTTTCGTGGCTTAGACTTTGTGGGAAGCGGTGAGTGAAAATGCCAAGAAGGAGGCGGACGTGACGGTGTCTGTGTGTGGAGGGGGGAGGGGGGGAGGGGGAGGGAGGAGGGGGGAGGGGGCACACCTTAAAGTGACAACGGTTCAATAGGTCAGCACAAAGAAATGAGCTATTCGTAGAAAGAGTGGGGATATTTCATTTGTTTTTATTTTTAGTGCTGCTAAAATAATTTGCTGCAATGTGGACTTGATTTTAAGAAGGCAATGCTTCGCATCCTTTCAGGCTGGTATGATGTCCCTCTACCACATACAGCCTACAAACTGGTACGATGTCCCTCTATCACATACAGCCTACAAACTGGTACGATGTCCTTCTATCACATACAGCCTACAAACTGGTACGATGTCCTTCTATCACATACAGCCTACAAACTGGTACCATGTCCCTCTATCACATACGGCCTACAAACTGGTACGATGTTCCTCTATCACATACGGCCTACAAACTGGTACAATGTCCCTCTATCACATACAGCCTACAAACTGGTACGATGTTCCTCTATCACATACGGCCTACAAACTGGTACGATGTCCTTCTATCACATACAGCCTACAAAATGGCACGACGTTCCTCTATCACATACGGCCTACAAACTGGTACGATGTTCTCTATCACATACAGCCCACAAACTGGTACGATTTCCCTCTATCACATACAGCCCACAAACTGGTACGATTTCCTTCTATCACATACAGCCCACAAACTGGTACGATTTCCCTCTATCACATACAGCCTACAAACTGGTACGATGTCCTTCTATCACATACAGCCTACAAACTGGTACGATTTCCCTCTATCACATACAGCCCACAAACTGGTACGATTTCCCTCTATCACATACAGCCCACAAACTGGTACGATTTCCCTCTATCACATACAGCCCACAAACTGGTACGATTTCCTTCTATCACATACAGCCTACAAACTGGTACGATTTCCCTCTATCACATTCAGCCTACAAACTGGTACGATTTCCCTCTATCACATACAGCCTACAAACTGGTACGATGTCCTTCTATCACATACAGCCTACAAACTGGTACGATTTCCCTCTATCACATACAGCCTACAAACTGGTACGATGTCCCTCTATCACATACAGCCTACAAACTGGTACGATTTCCCTCTATCACATACAGCCTACAAACTGGTACGATGTCCTTCTATCACATACAGCCTACAAACTGGTACGATTTCCCTCTATCACATACAGCCCACAAACTGGTACGATGTCCTTCTATCACATACAGCCTACAAACTGGTACGATTTCCCTCTATCACATACAGCCCACAAACTGGTACGATTTCCCTCTATCACATACAGCCCACAAACTGGTACGATTTCCTTCTATCACATACAGCCCACAAACTGGTACGATTTCCTTCTATCACATACAGCCTACAAACTGGTACGATGTCCTTCTATCACATACAGCCTACAAACTGGTACGATTTCCCTCTATCACATACAGCCTACAAACTGGTACGATGTCCTTCTATCACATACAGCCCACAAACTGGTACGATTTCCCTCTATCACATACAGCCCACAAACTGGTACGATTTCCCTCTATCACATACAGCCAACAAAATGGTACGATTTCCTTCTATCACATACAGCCCACAAACTGGTACGATGTCCTTCTATCACATACAGCCTACAAACTGGTACGATGTTCCTCTATCACATACAGCCCACAAACTGGTACGATGTCCTTCTATCACATACAGCCTACACACTGGTGTGATGTTCCTCTATCACATACAAACTGGTACGATGTCCCTCTATACCATACAAACTGGTATGAATACCCTAAATCTGATACAAACTCCAAAATGGTACGATGTCCCTAACCTCGCGGTCCCCAAGCTGGTACGATGTCCCTAACCTCGCGGTCCCCAAGCTGGTACGATGCCCCTCATCTCACAGTCTCCAAGCTGCTACGATGTCCCTAACCTCGCGGTCCCCAAGCTGGTACGATGCCCCTCATCTCACAGTCTCCAAGCTGCTACGATGTCCCTAACCTCGCGGTCCCCAAGCTGGTACGATGCCCCTAATCCCTCAGTCTCCAAGCTGGTACGATGTCCCTAACCTGGCGGTCCCCAAGCTGGTACGATGCCCCTAATCCCTCAGTCTCCAAGCTGGTACGATGCCCCTAATCCCTCAGTCTCCAAGCTGGTACGATGCCCCTAATCCCGCAGTCTCCAAGCTGGTACGATGTCCCTCATCTCACAGTCTCCAAGCTGCTACGATGTCCCTAACCTCGCGGTCCCCAAGCTGATACGATGTCCCTAATCCCTCAGTCTCCAAGCTGCTACGATGTCCCTAACCTCGCGGTCCCCAAGCTGATACGATGTCCCTAATCCCTCAGTCTCCAAGCTGGTACGATGTCCCTCATCTCACAGTCTCCAAGCTGCTACGATGTCCCTAACCTCGCGGTCCCCAAGCTGATACGATGTCCCTAATCCCGCAGTCTCCAAGCTGATACGATGTCCCTTATCCCGCAGTCTCCAAACTGATACGATGCCCCTAATCCCGCAGTCTCCAAACTGATACGATACCCCTAATCCCGCAGTCTCCAAGCTGGTACGATGCCCCTAATCCCTCAGTCTCCAAGCTGGTACGATGCCCCTAATCCCTCAGTCTCCAAGCTGATACGATGTCCCTAATCCCTCAGTCTCCAAGCTGGTACGATGCCCCTAATCCCTCAGTCTCCAAGCTGGTACGATGCCCCTAATCCCTCAGTCTCCAAGCTGATACGATGTCCCTAATCCCTCAGTCTCCAAGCTGGTACGATGCCCCTAATCCCTCAGTCTCCAAGCTGGTACGATGCCCCTAATCCCTCAGTCTCCAAGCTGATACGATGTCCCTAATCCCTCAGTCTCCAAGCTGGTACGATGCCCCTAATCCCTCAGTCTCCAAGCTGGTACGATGCCCCTAATCCCTCAGTCTCCAAGCTGATACGATGTCCCTAATCCCTCAGTCTCCAAGCTGGTACGATGCCCCTAATCCCTCAGTCTCCAAGCTGGTACGATGCCCCTAATCCCTCAGTCTCCAAGCTGATACGATGTCCCTAATCCCTCAGTCTCCAAGCTGGTACGATGCCCCTAATCCCTCAGTCTCCAAGCTGATACGATGTCCCTAATCCCTCAGTCTCCAAGCTGGTACGATGCCCCTAATCCCTCAGTCTCCAAGCTGGTACGATGCCCCTAATCCCTCAGTCTCCAAGCTGATACGATGTCCCTAATCCCTCAGTCTCCAAGCTGGTACGATGCCCCTAATCCCTCAGTCTCCAAGCTGGTACGATGCCCCTAATCCCTCAGTCTCCAAGCTGATACGATGTCCCTAATCCCTCAGTCTCCAAGCTGGTACGATGCCCCTAATCCCTCAGTCTCCAAGCTGGTACGATGCCCCTAATCCCTCAGTCTCCAAGCTGATACGATGTCCCTAATCCCGCAGTCTCCAAGCTGATACGATGTCCCTTATCCCGCAGTCTCCAAACTGATACGATGCCCCTAATCCCGCAGTCTCCAAACTGATACGATGCCCCTAATCCCGCAGTCTCCAAGCTGGTACGATGCCCCTAATCCCGCAGTCTCCAAGCTGGTACGATGCACTGTAGACTCACAGCAACTAGCAGGACTTTCTGCATAAATACCCACCACTGTTTAAGCATAACAGAATCGTTTCCACATCCACATCTCTGATACAGTGAACTGTTTTTTATTTATTTATTTTTTTTCTTATTTTTTTTTTTTATTTTTTGTTTTTTTTTTGGCAGATTACGACATTAACCGTTCTGTCCTTGCTTTTTTCAGTGCACTCACACACGAGTATGTTTTTTTTTCCGTGAAAGCATTTTTTTTTTTATTTCTCTTGCATAAGGTGTTTCTACCTTTTCCTTTTTTCCTGGAAATATTTTTTTTCATCAAACGTGAGCAAGCAGGATGTTACAGCATCCATCGCAAGAACGCTTGTTTTGATCACAGAAATCGCCAACTCCCACCTCTTTGTGCAGACCTTGATATGGGCCAAAGTACATGCCATCATTTTCTCATTTTAGAATGTAATTAGCAGACTGCCAACCCTTAATATCGCCCATTTAGCAACGTTTCCCTGGTCGCTTCAAAGCTGGACTACGTGAGTGAATCAAGTATTCGGGTGTACGACACGAAAACCCCCAAAATGCCACAAAGTCTTCCCACGTCAGTTCCGACGAAGGCGACAAATCCAGTGGCGAAGTCCCGATAAGTCAACAAATCCGCTAGAAAATTGTACAAATTCGGTGCGAAATCCGAATAAGTTCGCACGAATAAGTTTATATACTCGGTATGGGAGCCCATAAACGTCAACACATCCGGTAGCGAAGGCCCAGTAAGAATAGCGGTAAAATCTTCAGGAACAATAACTTATCTAACATGTTCATACGTCTGCAAACTGAAATGTGACCACAACGCTATAAACCACATCCCCAAAATACTTACAGAAATACTTAAGTTAATCAATAACAAGTTATCGGTGGTCTGTCTGAGTCAAATACTGCACAAATGTTAGTTAAAGTTGAATGCGTCTGAAACTCGGAAACAAACCTTATAATTAAACGATATCGAGGATGTTAAGAACAAAACAAGTTTGTCCAAGGACAAAGTCCCAGCTTACGAAAAGCAATAAGACCCATTCCAGCGTGCATGAGCGAAGGAATTTCCCTGAAATATCAAGCTTCAAAAGATGAGACGGCAAAGAGCTAGCTCAATAATTAATTTAGCACCGGACCAGAACATAGACCGATAAATGCATACAAAGATTTCTTTCCAAGAAAAATTGGGAACAGATTTTTTGTATATCTGGTAGACTGGATAGATTGCCATAGATACCTTCAAACAACGCTCGCATTTCGGACCAGTGCGCATATTTATGTAACTTGCCTCGATGCGCGGTTCTAATTCAGACAAGTGCGCATGTTTATTTAATTTGCGTTGATGCGCGGCTCTCATTTTGGAACAGTGCACATGTTTATTTAACTTAATAAAGATTAATGCGCGGTTCTTATTCCAGACCAATGCGCATGTTTATTTTACTTTCGTACTTATTTTGGACAAGTGCACAAGTTTCCTTAGGTTGTCTTGATGCGCGGGTCACAACATTCGTACATTATCGCCCAATGTTCCCTATTATCGCCCACCCGAAAAATATTATATTTATCATATTTTCGGGTCCTAGAATTGTTTCCTGCACTTTTAAAGCGAAAATTACAACTTTCTTGCATTATCGCCCAATATTCCCTATTATCGCCCACCCGAAAAATATCACATTTATCATATTTTCGGGTCATAGAATTGATTCCTGCACTTTTAAAGCGAAAATTACAACTTTCTTGCATTATCGCCCAATGTTCCCTATTATCGCCGACACGAAAAATATCATATTTATAATATTTTCGGGTCATAGAATTGATTATTGCACTTTTAAAGCGAAAATCACAACTTTCTTACATTATCGCCCAATGTTCCCTATTATCGCCCACACGAAAAATATCACATTTATCATATTTTCGGGTCATAGAATTGTTTCCTGCACTTTTAAAGCGAAAATTACAACTTTCTTGCACTATCGCCCAATGTTCCCTATTATCGCCAACACGAAAAATATCACATTTATCATATTTTCGGGTTATAGAATTGATTCCTGCTCTTTTAAAGCGAAAATTACAACTTTCTTACATTATCGCCCAATGTTACCTATTATCGCCCACACGAAAAATATTATATTTATGATATTTTCGGGTCATAGAATTGTTTCCTGCACTTTTAAAGCGAAAATTACAACTTTCTTGCTTTATCGCCCAATATTCCCTGTTATCGCCCACCCGTAAAATATCACATTGATCATATTTTCGGGTCACAGAATTGATTCCTGCACTTTAAAAGCGAAAATTACAACTTTCTTGCATTATCGCCCAATGCTCCCTATTATCGCCCACACGAAAAATATCACATTTATCATATTTTCGGGTCATAGAATTGATTCCTGCACTTTTAAAGCGAAAATTACAACTTTCTTGCATTATCGCCCAACGTTCCCTATTATCGCCCATCCAAAAAATATCATATTTTTCATATTTTCGGGACATATAATTGATCCCTGCACTTTTAAAGCGAAAATTGCAACTTTCTTGCATTATCGCCCAATATTCCCTATTATCGCCCATCCGAAAAATATCATATTTATCATATTTTCGGGTTATAGAATTGATTCCTGCTCTTTTAAAGCGAAAATTACAACTTTCTTACATTATCGCCCAATGTTCCCTATTATCGCCCACACGAAAAATATTTTATTTATCATATTTTCGGGTCCTAGAATTGTTTCCTGCACTTTTAAAGCGAAAATTACAACTTTCTTGCTTTATCGCCCAATATTCCCTGTTATCGCCCACCCGTAAAATATCACATTGATCATATTTTCGGGTCACAGAATTGATTCCTGCACTTTTAAAGCGAAAATTACAACTTTCTTGCATTATCGCCCAATGTTCCCTATTATCGTCCACACAAAAAATATCACATTTATCATATTTTCGGGTCATAGAATTGATTCCTGCTCTTTTAAAGCGAAAAATACAACTTTCTTACATTATCGCCCAATGCTCCCTATTATCGCCCACACGAAAAATATTATATTTATCATATTTTCGGGTCCTAGAATTGTTTCCTGCACTTTTAAAGCGAAAATTACAACTTTCTTGCTTTATCGCCCAATATTCCCTGTTATCGCCCACCCGTAAAATATCACACTGATCATATTTTCGGGTCACAGAATTGATTCCTGCACTTTTAAAGCGAAAATTACAACTTTCTTGCACTATCGCCCAATGTTCCCTATTATCGCCCACACGAAAAATATCACATTTATCATATTTTCGGGTCATAGAATTGATTCCTGCACTTTTAAAGCGAAAATTACAACTTTCTTGCATTATCGCCCAATGTTCCCTATTATCGCCCATCCAAAAAATATCATATTTTTCATATTTTCGGGACATATAATTGATCCCTGCACTTTTAAAGCGAAAATTACAACTTTCTTGCATTATCGCCCAATATTCCCTATTATCGCCCATCCGAAAAATATCATATTTATCATATTTTCGGGTTATAGAATTGATTCCTGCTCTTTTAAAGCGAAAACTACAACTTTCTTACATTATCGCCCAATGTTCCCTATTATCGCCCACACGAAAAATATTATATTTATCATATTTTCGGGTCCTAGAATTGTTTCCTGCACTTTTAAAGCGAAAATTACAAGTTTCTTGCTTTATCGCCCAATATTCCCTGTTATCGCCCACCCGTAAAATATCACATTGATCATATTTTCGGGTCACAGAATTGATTCCTGCACTTTTAAAGCGAAAATTACAACTTTCTTGCATTATCGCCCAATGTTCCCTATTATCGCCCACACGAAAAATATCACATTTATCATATTTTCGGGTCATAGAATTGATTCCTGCTCTTTTAAAGCGAAAATTACAACTTTCTTACATTATCGCCCAATGCTCATTATTATCGCCCACACGAAAAATATTATATTTATCATATTTTCGGGTCCTAGAATTGTTTCCTGCACTTTTAAAGCGAAAATTACAAGTTTCTTGCTTTATCGCCCAATATTCCCTGTTATCGCCCACCCGTAAAATATCACACTGATCATATTTTCGGGTCACAGAATTGATTCCTGCACTTTTAAAGCGAAAATTACAACTTTCTTGCACTATCGCCCAATGTTCCCTATTATCGCCCACACGAAAAATATCACATTTATCATATTTTCGGGTCATAGAATTGATTCCTGCACTTTTAAAGCGAAAATTACAACTTTCTTGCATTATCGCCCAATGTTCCCTGTTATCGCCCATCCAAAAACTATCATATTTTTCATATTTTCGGGACATATAATTGATCCCTGCACTTTTAAAGCGAAAATTACAACTTTCTTGCATTATCGCCCAATATTCCCTATTTTCGCCCATCCGAAAAATATCATATTTATCATATTTTCGGGTTATAGAATTGATTCCTGCTCTTTTAAAGCGAAAAATACAACTTTCTTACATTATCGCCCAATGTTCCCTATTATCGCCCACACGAAAAATATTATATTTATAATATTTTCGGGTCCTAGAATTGTTTCCTGCACTTTTAAAGCGAAAATTACAACTTTCTTGCATTATCGCCCAATGTTCCCTATTATCGTCCACACAAAAAATATCACATTTATCATATTTTCGGGTCATAGAATTGATTCCTGCTCTTTTAAAGCGAAAAATACAACTTTCTTACATTATCGCCCAATGCTCCCTATTATCGCCCACACGAAAAATATTATATTTATCATATTTTCGGGTCCTAGAATTGTTTCCTGCACTTTTAAAGCGAAAATTACAACTTTCTTGCTTTATCGCCCAATATTCCCTGTTATCGCCCACCCGTAAAATATCACACTGATCATATTTTCGGGTCACAGAATTGATTCCTGCACTTTTAAAGCGAAAATTACAACTTTCTTGCACTATCGCCCAATGTTCCCTATTATCGCCCACACGAAAAATGTCACATTTATCATATTTTCGGGTCATAGAATTGATTCCTGCACTTTTAAAGCGAAAATTACAACTTTCTTGCATTATCGCCCAATGTTCCCTATTATCGCCCATCCAAAAAATATCATATTTTTCATATTTTCGGGACATATAATTGATCCCTGCACTTTTAAAGCGAAAATTACAACTTTCTTGCATTATCGCCCAATATTCCCTATTATCGCCCATCCGAAAAATATCATATTTATCATATTTTCGGGTTATAGAATTGATTCCTGCTCTTTTAAAGCGAAAACTACAACTTTCTTACATTATCGCCCAATGTTCCCTATTATCGCCCACACGAAAAATATTATATTTATCATATTTTCGGGTCCTAGAATTGTTTCCTGCACTTTTAAAGCGAAAATTACAACTTTCTTGCTTTATCGCCCAATATTCCCTGTTATCGCCCACCCGTAAAATATCACATTGATCATATTTTCGGGTCACAGAATTGATTCCTGCACTTTTAAAGCGAAAATTACAACTTTCTTGCATTATCGCCCAATGTTCCCTATTATCGCCCACACGAAAAATATCACATTTATCATATTTTCGGGTCATAGAATTGATTCCTGCTCTTTTAAAGCGAAAATTACAACTTTCTTACATTATCGCCCAATGCTCATTATTATCGCCCACACGAAAAATATTATATTTATCATATTTTCGGGTCCTAGAATTGTTTCCTGCACTTTTAAAGCGAAAATTACAAGTTTCTTGCTTTATCGCCCAATATTCCCTGTTATCGCCCACCCGTAAAATATCACACTGATCATATTTTCGGGTCACAGAATTGATTCCTGCACTTTTAAAGCGAAAATTACAACTTTCTTGCACTATCGCCCAATGTTCCCTATTATCGCCCACACGAAAAATATCACATTTATCATATTTTCGGGTCATAGAATTGATTCCTGCACTTTTAAAGCGAAAATTACAACTTTCTTGCATTATCGCCCAATGTTCCCTGTTATCGCCCATCCAAAAAATATCATATTTTTCATATTTTCGGGACATATAATTGATCCCTGCACTTTTAAAGCGAAAATTACAACTTTCTTGCATT
Source organism: Protula sp. h YS-2021 (assembly GCA_949752745.1). Lineage (NCBI taxonomy): Eukaryota > Metazoa > Annelida > Polychaeta > Sabellida > Serpulidae > Protula > Protula sp. h YS-2021. The sequence goes on from CATKHT010000189.1 coordinate 70,974, forward strand.
ATCGCCCAATATTCCCTATTTTCGCCCATCCGAAAAATATCATATTTATCATATTTTCGGGTTATAGAATTGATTCCTGCTCTTTTAAAGCGAAAATTACAACTTTCTTACATTATCGCCCAATGTTCCCTATTATCGCCCACACGAAAAATATTATATTTATAATATTTTCGGGTCCTAGAATTGTTTCCTGCACTTTTAAAGCGAAAATTACAACTTTCTTGCTTTATCGCCCAATATTCCCTGTTATCGCCCACCCGTAAAATATCACATTGATCATATTTTCGGGTCACAGAATTGATTCCTGCACTTTTAAAGCGAAAATTACAACTTTCTTGCATTATCGCCCAATGTTCCCTATTATCGCCCACACGAAAAATATCACATTTATCATATTTTCGGGTCATAGAATTGATTCCTGCTCTTTTAAAGCGAAAATTACAACTTTCTTACATTATCGCCCAATGTTCCCTATTATCGCCCACACGAAAAATATTATATTTATCATATTTTCGGGTCCTAGAATTGTTTCCTGCACTTTTAAAGCGAAAATTACAACTTTCTTGCTTTATCGCCCAATATTCCCTGTTATCGCCCACCCGTAAAATATCACACTGATCATATTTTCGGGTCACAGAATTGATTCCTGCACTTTTAGAGCGAAAATTACAACTTTCTTGCATTATCGCCCAATGTTCCCTATTATCGCCAACACGAAAAATATCACATTTATCATATTTTCGGGTCATAGAATTGATTCCTGCACTTTTAAAGCGAAAATTACAATTTTTTTACATTATCGCCCAATATTGCCTATTATCGCCTACCCGAAAAATATCACATTTATCATATTTTCGGGTCATAGAATTGATCCCTGCACTTTTAAAGCGAAAATTACAACTTTCTTGCATTATAGCCCAATGTTCCCTATTATCGCCCACACGAAAAATATTATATTTATCATATTTTCGGGTCCTAGAATTGTTTCCTGCACATTAAAAGCGAAAATTACAACTTTCTTGCAGTATCGACCAATATTCCCTATTATCGCCCATCCGAAAAATATCATATTTATCATAATTTCGGGACATAGAATTGATCCCTGCACTTTTAAAGCGAAAATTACAACTTTCTTGCTTTATCGCCCAATGTTCCCTATTATCGCCCACTTGAAAATATCATAGAAATGACCTACTGACAACAAAATTACTGAAAAGTCCAACCAAAAGTACTTGCATGTAACATATTGTGCCCCTCTGCAAATTGAAACTTTGCTTTTTTAAGAAGAAAAATGGAAATTTCCAATTTTTTAAAAGCTACAAACTTCGAAGCTCAGTGGATTCAAAAATAAGGCGAAATTCAAAAATCGAAAAATGTACTTTTTTCACCCCTTAGTTCTAGTTTCTTCATAACAAATTTCGGAATCTTCCGATGAAAAATGAGGGACTAGATAGATTTTTTCGTATTTTGCCCAAATCGGCAATAAAATCGCCCAAAATGGTTTAAACCAAAAAATAAAAAAAAATTCCTAATGCAGTAGAAGGTTAAAAACTCGTGTAAAAAATTTGGTACGAATCGGATAAAAAATAAAAACGATATTCCACTTTAACTACTTTGTTCAGAAAAAAAAAATTGGAAATTTGTCAATTTTTAGAAGTTGCAAACTTTGAAGCTCAGTAGATTCAAAAATAAGGCGAAATTCAAAAATCGAAAAAAGTACTTTTTTTACCCCTTAGTCCTAGTTTCTTCATAAAAAATTTCGGAATCTTCCGATGAAAAATGAGGGACTAGATAGGTTTTTTCGTATTTTGCCCAAATTGGCAATAAAATCACCAAAAATGGTTTAAACCGCAAAAATAAAAATATTTCCTAATGCAGTAAAGGGTTAGGAAATCGTGTTTAAAATTTGGTAAGAATCGGATAAAAAATAAAAAAGTTATTCCACTTTTAACGGTCGCGGGACGGACAGACGGACGGACGGACAGACGGACGATACTTGCCCCCATCTGTATAGCCCTGTTGGCTAAAAAGCAAACTGGGCTAAAAAAAAAGACATCGGATAAAAAATGTAGGACGAGATACATTTTAAATTTTTTTCTTCAAAAATTCCCCAAAAATTAAAAAATCACCCGATCGACTAGAAAAGCACAAGCCGTATGCACGACACTTTAGGGATGCCTCATACCAAAAATAAATCACATCGGGTCAAAAATGTAGGAGGAGACACATTTTAAATTTTTTTCTTTAAAAATTCCCCTAAAATTCAACAATCACCCGATCGACTAAAAAAGCACAAGCCGTATGCACGACTCCTTAGGGATGCCTCACACCAAAAATAAATGACATCGAATCAAAATTGTAGGAGTAGATGCATTTTGAATTATTTTCGAAAATTTTGCTTTAAAAATTCCCCAAAAATACAAAAATTGCCCGATCGACTAAAAAAGCACAAGCCGTATGCACGACCCTTTAGGGGTGCCTCATACCAAAAATAAATGACATCGGGTCAAAAATGTAGGAGGAGATACATTTTAAAATTTTTTCTTTAAAAATTCGCCAAAAATTCAAAAATCACCCGATCGACTAGAAAAGCACAAGCCGTATGCACGACCCCTTAGGGATACCTCACACCAAAAATAAATGACATCGGATCAAAATTGTAGGAGGAGATGCATTTTGAACCAAAGTTTACTAAATAAACAACTAACTAACTAACTAACTAACTAACTAACTAACTAACGGACACCGCCCGCAAACCGATAGGAATACCCCAGCTTACGTGTAACGTAAGCTGGGCTAAAAAGAAGTGAACTCATGAGAGGTTAAACAAGTTTGTCCAAGGACAAAGTCCCAGCTTACGAAACCCAATAAGACCCATTCCAGCGTGCATGAGCGAAGGAATTTCCCTGAAATATCAAGCTTCAAAAGATGAGACGGCAAAGAGCTAGCTCAATAATTAATTTAGCACCGGACCAGAACATAGACCGATAAATGCATACAAAGATTTCTTTCCCAGAAAAATGGGGAACAGATTTTTTGTATATCTGGTAGACTGGATAGTTTGCCATAGATACCTTCAAACAACGCTCGCATTTCGGACCAGTGCGCATATTTATGTAACTTGCCTCAATGCGCGGTTCTAATTCAGACAAGTGCGCATGTTTATTTAATTTGCGTTGATGCGCGGCTCTCATTTTGGAACAGTGCACATGTTTATTTAACTTAATAAAGATTAATGCGCGGTTCTTATTCCAGACCAATGCGCATGTTTATATTACTTTCGTTCTTATTTTGGACAAGTGCACAAGTTTCCTTAGGTTGTCTTGATGCGCGGTTCGCATTTCGGAAGAGTTTGCATGTTTATCTAACTTGCACGGTGCTTATTTTGGACGTGTGTATATGTTTATTTAACTTGCGTTGGTGCGCGGTTTGCATTTTGGACCAGTGCGCATGTTTATCCAACTTGCGTTGATGAGCAGTTCGAATTTCGGGCCATTGCGCATATTTATTTAACTTGCGTTGACGCGCGGTTCGAATATCGGACCAGTGCGCACGTTTATTGAGCTTGCATTGATGCGCGGTTCTTATTCTGGACCAGTAAAAATGTTTGTTTAACTTGCGTTGGCGCGTGGTTCACATTTCGAACCACTCCACACGTTTATTTAAGTGGCGTTGATGCGCGGTTCGAATTTCGGACCAGTGCGCATGTTTATTTAACTTGCGTTGATGTGCGGATGGCATTTCGGATCAGTGTGCATGTTTATTTACTTGTGTTGATGTGCGGTTCTTATTTCGGATCAGTGCGCATGGTTATTTACATTGTGTTGATGTGCGGTTCTTTTTTCGGACCAGTGCGCATGTTTATTTAACTTGCGTTGATGTGCGGTTTGCATTTCGGATCAGTGCGCATGTTTATTTACCTTGTGTTGATGTGCGGTTCTTATTTCGGATCAATGCGCATGTTTATTTACTTGTGTTGTGTTGAGTATAAAAATGTGCATACAGTTTTGGAACATCCTATCCAGAACACGGTACGATATTTGTCAAATAAAAATATATATGTAAAAACAGGAATTTTTCTCCAATTTAATTTGATATCAAAGAAAAGTAGAACTCCAAAATTTAAATAACGTCCTTTCTTATATGCACTTATCTCGAGCCTTTTGTTGCATACGATTACTTAAACGTGGATTCCTATCCAGGCTGGTACTAGGCCAGCGTTTAATTAAAAATCGATAAATGATCGGGTGTGGTATATCCAGACCATGGATAGTCTACCCTGACAGGCGTATTTCAAATGCCCTGGTAAACTTCAAAGCGGGGGGTTCGTCAAAAATATGTGGACCCTAATTAATTTTAATTTGCGTGGGAAAAATGAAAAAGAGGCTATCGACCACCCGAAAAATATCACATTTATCATATTGTCGGGTCATATAATTGCTTCCTGCACTTTTAAAGCGAAAATTACAACTTTCTTACATTATCGCCCAATGTTCCCTATTATCGCCCACCCGAAAAAATATTATATTTATCATATTTTCGGGTCCTAGAATTGTTTCCTGCACTTTTAAAGCGAAATTACAACTTTCTTGCTTTTTCGCCCAATATTCCCTGATATCGCCCACCCGAAATATATCACATTGATCATATTTTCGGGTCACAGAATTGATCTCTGCACTTTTAAAGCGAAAATTACAACTTTATTGCATTATCGCCCATTGTTCCCTATTATCGCCCACACGAAAAATATCATATTTATCATATTTTCGGGTCATAGAATTTATTCCTGCACTTTTAAAGCGAAAATTACAACTATTTTGCATTATCGCCCAATGTTCCCTATTATCGCCGACACGAAAAATATCATATTTATCATATTTTCGGGTCATAGAATTTATTCCTGCACTTTTGAAGCGAAAATTACAACTATTTTGCATTATCGCCCAATGTTCCCTATTATCGCCCACCCGAAAAATATTATATTTATCATATTTTCGGGACATAGAATTGATTCCTGTACTTTTAAAGCGAAAATTACAATTTTCTTACATTATCGCCCAATATTCCCTATTATCGAATACCCGAAAAATATCACATTTATCATATTTTCGGGTCATAGAATTGATCCCTGCACTTTTAAAGCGAAAATTACAACTTTCTTGCATTATCGCCCAATGTTCCCTATTATCGCCCACACGAAAAATATCATATTTATCATATTTTCGGGTCATAGAATTGATCCCTGCACTTTTAAAGCGAAAATTACAACTTTCTTACATTTTCGCAAAATGTACCTTAATATCGCCCACCCGAAAAATATTATATTTATCATATTTTCGGGTCCTAGAATTGTTTCCTGCACATTTAAAGCGAAAATTACAACTTTCTTGCAGTATCGACCAATATTCCCTATTATCGCCCATCCGAAAAATATCATATTTATCATATTTTCGGGTCACAGAATTGATTCCTGTACTTTTAAAGCGAAAATTTCAACTTTCTTACATTATCGCACAATGTTCCCTATTATCGCCCACCCGAAAAATATCACATTTATCATATTTTCGGGTCATAGAATTGATTCCTGCACTTTTAAAGCGAAAATTACAACTTTCTTACATTATCACCCAATATTCCCTATTATCGCCCACACGAAAAATATCACATTTATCATATTTTCGGGTCATAGAATTGATCCTTGCACTTTTAAAGCGAAAATTACAACTTTCTTACATTATCGCCCAATGTTACCTATTATCGCCCACCCGAAAAATATCACATTTATCATATTTTCGGGTCATAGAATTCATTCCTGCACTTTTAAAGCGAAAATTACAACTTTCTTGCATTATCGCCGAATGTTCCCTATTATCGCCCATCCAAAAAATATCATATTTATCATATTTTCGGGACATAGAATTGATCCCTGCACTTTTAAAGCGAAAATTACAACTTTCTTGCATTATCACCCAATATTCCCTATTATCGCCCACCCGAAAACTATCACATTTATCATATTTTCGGGTCATAGAATTGATTCCTGCACTTTTAAAGCGAAAATTACAACTTTCTTGCATTATCGCCCAATGTTCCCTATTATCGCCGACACGAAAAATATCATATTTATCATATTTTCGGGTCATAGAATTGATTATTGCATTTTAAAGCGAAAATTACAACTTTCTTACATTATCGCCCAACGTTCCCTATTATCGCCCACCCTAAAAATATCACATTTATCATGTTTTGTAGTCATAGAATTGTTTTCTGCACTTTTAAAGCGAAAATTACAACTTTCTTGCACTATCGCCCAATGTTCCCTATTGTCGACCATCCGAAAAATATCATATTTATCATATTTTAGGGTCACAGAATTGATTCCTGCACTTTTAAAGCGAAAATTACAATTTTCTTACATTATCGCCCAATGTTCCCTATTATCGCCCATCCAAAAAATATCATATTTATCAGTTTTTCGGAACATAGAATTGATCCCTGCACTTTTAAAGCAAAAATTACAACTTTCTTGCATTATCGCCCAACATTCCCTATTATCGCCCATCCGAAAAATATCATATTTTCGGGTTATAGAATTGATTCCTGCTCTTTTAAAGCGAAAATTAAAACTTTCTTACATTATCGCCTAATGTTCCTTATTATCGCCCACCCGAAAAATATTATATTTATCATATTTTCGGGTCCTTGAATTGTTTCCTGCACTTTTAAAGCGAAAATTACAACTTTCTTGCTTTATCGCCCAATATTCCCTGTTATCGACCACCCGTAAAATATCACATTGATCATATTTTCGGGTCACAGAATTGATTCCTGCACTTTTAAAGCGAAAATTACAACTTTCTTGCATTATCGCCCAATGTTCCCTATTATCGCCCACACGAAAAATATCACATTTATCATATTTTCGGGTCAAAGAATAGATTCCTGCAATTTTAAAGCGAAAATTACAGCTTTCTTACATTATCGCCCAATGTTCCCTATTATCGCCCACCCGAAAAATATCACATTTATCATATTTTCGGGTCATAGAATTGTTTCCTGCACTTTTAAAGTGAAAATTACAACTTTCTTACATTATCGCAAAATGTTCCCTATTATCGCCCATCCAAAAAATATCATATTTATCAGTTTTTCGGGTCCTAGAATTGTTTCTGCACATTTAAAGCGAAAATTACAACTTTCTTGCAGTATCGACCAATATTCCCTATTATCGCCCATCCGAAAAATATCATATTTATCATATTTTCGGGTCACAGAATTGATTCCTGTACTTTTAAAGCGAAAATTACAACTTTCTTACATTATTGCCCAATTTTCCCTATTATCGCCCATCCGAAAAATATCACATTTATCATATTTTCGGGTCATAGAATTGATTCCTGCACTTTTAAAGCGAAAATTACAACTTTCTTACATTATCGCCCAATATTCCCTATTATCGCCTACACGAAAAATATCACATTTATCATATTTTCGGGTCATAGAATTGATCCTTGTACTTTTCAAGCGAAAATTACAACTTTCTTGCATTATCGCCCAATGTTCCCTATTATCGCCGACACGAAAAATATCATATTTATCATATTTCCGGGTCATAGAATTGATTATTGCACTTTTAAAGCGAAAATTACAACTTTCTTACATTATCGCCCAACGTTCCCTATTATCGCCCACACGAAAAATATCACATTTATCATATTTTCGGGTCAAAGAATTGATTCCTGCACTTTTAAAGCGAAAAATTACAACTTTCTTGCATTATCGCCCAATGTTCCCTATTATCGCCGACACGAAAAATATCATATTTATCATATTTTCGGGTCATAGAATTGATTATTGCACTTTTAAAGCGAAAACTACAACTTTCTTACATTATCGCCCAACGTTCCCTATTATCGCCCACCCTAAAAATATCACATTTATCATGTTTTGTAGTCATAGAATTGTTTTCTGCACTTTTAAAGCGAAAATTACAACTTTCTTGCACTATCGCCCAATGTTCCCTATTGTTGACCATCCGAACAAAATATCATATTTATCATATTTTAGGGTCATAGAATTCATTCCTGCACTTTTAAAGCGAAAATTACAACTTTCTTGCATTATCGCCGAATGTTCCCTATTATCGCCCATCCAAAAAATATCATATTTATCATATTTTCGGGACATAGAATTGATCCCTGCACTTTTAAAGCGAAAATTACAACTTTCTTGCATTATCGCCCAATGTTCCCTATTATCGCCCACCCGAAAACTATCACATTTATCATATTTTCGGGTCATAGAATTGATTCCTACACTTTTAAAGCGAAAATTACAACTTTCTTGCATTATCGCCCAATGTTCCCTATTATCGCCGACACGAAAAATATCATATTTATCATATTTTCGGGTCATAGAATTGATTATTGCACTTTTAAAGCGAAAATTACAATTTTCTTACATTATCGCCCAACGTTCCCTATTATCGCCCACCCTAAAAATATCACATTTATCATGTTTTGTAGTCATAGAATTGTTTTCTGCACTTTTAAAGCGAAAATTACAACTTTCTTGCACTATCGCCCAATGTTCCCTATTGTCGACCATCCGAAAAATATCATATTTATCATATTTTAGGGTCACAGAATTGATTCCTGCACTTTTAAAGCGAAAATTACAATTTTCTTACATTATCGCCCAATGTTCCCTATTATCGCCCATCCAAAAAATATCATATTTATCAGTTTTTCGGAACATAGAATTGATCCCTGCACTTTTAAAGCAAAAATTACAACTTTCTTGCATTATCGCCCAACATTCCCTATTATCGCCCATCCGAAAAATATCATATTTTCGGGTTATAGAATTGATTCCTGCTCTTTTAAAGCGAAAATTAAAACTTTCTTACATTATCGCCCAATGTTCCTTATTATCGCCCACCCGAAAAATATTATATTTATCATATTTTCGGGTCCTTGAATTGTTTCCTGCACTTTTAAAGCGAAAATTACAACTTTCTTGCTTTATCGCCCAATATTCCCTGTTATCGCCCACCCGTAAAATATCACATTGATCATATTTTCGGGTCACAGAATTGATTCCTGCACTTTTAAAGCGAAAATTACAACTTTCTTGCATTATCGCCCAATGTTCCCTATTATCGCCCACACGAAAAATATCACATTTATCATATTTTCGGGTCAAAGAATTGATTCCTGCAATTTTAAAGCGAAAATTACAGCTTTCTTACATTATCGCCCAATGTTCCCTATTATCGCCCACCCGAAAAATATCACATTTATCATATTTTCGGGTCATAGAATTGTTTCCTGCACTTTTAAAGTGAAAATTACAACTTTCTTACATTATCGCAAAATGTTCCCTATTATCGCCCACCCGAAAAATATTATATTTATCATATTTTCGGGTCCTAGAATTGTTTCTGCACATTTAAAGCGAAAATTACAACTTTCTTGCAGTATCGACCAATATTCCCTATTATCGCCCATCCGAAAAATATCATATTTATCATATTTTCGGGTCACAGAATTGATTCCTGTACTTTTAAAGCGAAAATTACAACTTTCTTACATTATTGCCCAATGTTCCCTATTATCGCCCATCCGAGAAATATCACATTTATCATATTTTTCGGGTCATAGAATTGATTCCTGCACTTTTAAAGCGAAAATTACAACTTTCTTACATTATCGCCCAATATTCCCTATTATAGCCTACACGAAAAATATCACATATATCATATTTTCGGGTCATAGAAGTGATCCTTGTCTTTTTCAAGCGAAAATTACAACTTTCTTGCATTATCGCCCAATGTTCCCTATTATCGCCGACACGAAAAATATCATATTTATCATATTTCCGGGTCATAGAATTGATTATTGCACTTTTAAAGCGAAAATTACAACTTTCTTACATTATCGCCCAACGTTCCCTATTATCGCCCACCCGAAAAATATCACATTTATCATATTTTCGGGTCATAGAATTGATTCCTGCACTTTTAAAGCGAAAAATTACAACTTTCTTGCATTATCGCCCAATGTTCCCTATTATCGCCGACACGAAAAATATCATATTTATCATATTTTCGGGTCATAGAATTGATTATTGCACTTTTAAAGCGAAAATTACAATTTTCTTACATTATCGCCCAATATTCCCTATTATCGCCCACCCTAAAAATATCACATTTATCATGTTTTGTAGTCATAGAATTGTTTTCTGCACTTTTAAAGCGAAAATTACAACTTTCTTGCACTATCGCCCAAGGTTCCCTATTGTCGACCATCCGAAAAAATATCATATTTATCATATTTTAGGGTCACAGAATTGATTCCTGCACTTTTAAAGCAAAAATTACAATTTTCTTACATTATCGCCCAATGTTCCCTATTATCGCCCATCCAAAAAATATCATATTTATCAGTTTTTCGGAACATAGAATTGATCCCTGCACTTTTAAAGCAAAAATTACAACTTTCTTGCATTATCGCCCAACATTCCCTATTATCGCCCATCCGAAAAATATCATATTTTCGGGTTATAGAATTGATTCCTGCTCTTTTAAAGCGAAAATTAAAACTTTCTTACATTATCGCCCAATGTTCCTTATTATCGCCCACCCGAAAAATATTATATTTATCATATTTTCGGGTCCTTGAATTGTTTCCTGCACTTTTAAAGCGAAAATTACAACTTTCTTGCACTATCGCCCAATGTTCCCTATTGTCGACCATCCGAAAAAATATCATATTTATCATATTTTAGGGTCACAGAATTGATTCCTGCACTTTTAAAGCGAAAATTACAATTTTCTTACATTATCGCCCAATGCTCCCTATTATCGCCCATCCAAAAAATATCATATTTATCAGTTTTTCGGAACATAGAATTGATCCCTGCACTTTTAAAGCGAAAATTACAACTTTCTTACATTATCGCCCAACGTTCCCTATTATCGCCCACCCGAAAAATATCACATTTATCATATTTTCGGGTCATAGAATTGATTCCTGCACTTTTAAAGCGAAAATTACAACTTTCTTGCATTATCGCCCAATGTTCCCTATTATCGCCGACACGAAAAATATCATATTTATCATATTTTCGGGTCATAGAATTGATTATTGCACTTTTAAAGCGAAAATTACAACTTTCTTACATCATCGCCCAACGTTCCCTATTATCGCCCACCCTAAAAATATCACATTTATCATGTTTTGTAGTCATAGAATTGTTTTATCACTTTTAAAGCGAAAATTACAACTTTCTTGCACTATCGCCCAATGTTCCCTATTGTCGACCATCCGAAAAAATATCATATTTATCATATTTTAGGGTCACAGAATTGATTCCTGCACTTTTAAAGCGAAAATTACAATTTTCTTACATTATCGCCCAATGTTCCCTATTATCGCCCATCCAAAAAATATCATATTTATCAGTTTTTCGGAACATAGAATTGATCCCTGCACTTTTAAAGCGAAAATTACAACTTTCTTACATTATCGCCCAACGTTCCCTATTATCGCCCACCCGAAAAATATCACATTTATCATATTTTCGGGTCATAGAATTGATTCCTGCACTTTTAAAGCGAAAAATTACAACTTTCTTGCATTATCGCCCAATGTTCCCTATTATCGCCGACACGAAAAATATCATATTTATCATATTTTCGGGTCATAGAATTGATTATTGCACTTTTAAAGCGAAAATTACAACTTTCTTACATTATCGCCCAACGTTCCCTATTATCGCCCACCCTAAAAATATCACATTTATCATGTTTTGTAGTCATAGAATTCTTTTCTGCACTTTAAAAGCGAAAATTACAATTTTCTTGCACTATCGCCCAATGTTCCCTATTATCGACCATCCGAAAAAATATCATATTTATCATATTTTAGGGTCATAGAATTGATTCCTGCACTTTTAAAGCGAAAATTACAATTTTCTTACATTATCGCCCAATGTTCCCTATTATCGCCCATCCAAAAAATATCATATTTATCAGTTTTTCGGAACATAGAATTGATCCCTGCACTTTTAAAGCGAAAATTACAACTTTCTTGCATTATCGCCCAACATTCCCTATTATCGCCCATCCGAAAAATATCATATTTTCGGGTTATAGAATTGATTCCTGCTCTTTTAAAGCGAAAATTATAACTTTCTTACATTATCGCCCAATGTTCCTTATTATCGCCCACCCGAAAAATATTATATTTATCATATTTTCGGGTCCTTGAATTGTTTCCTGCACTTTTAAAGCGAAAATTACAACTTTCTTGCTTTATCGCCCAATATTCCCTGTTATCGCCCACCCGTAAAATATCACATTTATCATATTTTCGGGTCACAGAATTGATTCCTGCACTTTTAAAGCGAAAATTACAACTTTCTTGCATTATCGCCCAATGTTCCCTATTATCGCCCACACGAAAAATATCACATTTATCATATTTTCGGGTCATAGAATTGATTCCTGCAATTTTAAAGCGAAAATTACAGCTTTCTTACATTATCGCCGAATGTTCCCTACTATGGCCCATCCGAAAAATATCACATTTATCATATTTTCGGGACATAGAATTGTTTCCTGCACTTTTAAAGTGAAAATTACAACTTTCTTACATTATCGCAAAATGTTCCCTTTTATCGCCCACCCGAAAAATATTATATTTATCATATTTTCGGGTCCTAGAATTGTTTCTGCACATTTAAAGCGAAAATTACAACTTTCTTGCAGTATCGACCAATATTCCCTATTATCGCCCATCCGAAAAATATCATATTTATCATATTTTCGGGTCACAGAATTGATTCCTGTACTTTTAAAGCGAAAATTACAACTTTCTTACATTATCGCCCAATATTCCCTATTATCGCCTACACGAAAAATGTCACATTTATCATATTTTCGGGTCATAGAATTGATCCTTGTACTTTTCAAGCGAAAATTACAACTTTCTTGCATTATCGCCCAATGTTCCCTATTATCGCCGACACGAAAAATATCATATTTATCATATTTCCGGGTCATAGAATTGATTATTGCACTTTTAAAGCGAAAATTACAACTTTCTTACATTATCGCCCAACGTTCCCTATTATCGCCCACCCGAAAAATATCACATTTATCATATTTTCGGGTCATAGAATTGATTCCTGCACTTTTAAAGCGAAAAATTACAACTTTCTTGCATTATCGCCCAATGTTCCCTATTATCGCCCACCCGAAAAATATCATATTTATCATATTTTCGGGTCATAGAATTGTTTCCTGCACTTTTAAAGCGAAAATTACAACTTTCTTGCACTATCAACCAATGATCCCTATTATCGACCATCCGAAAAAATATCATATTTATCATATTTTAGGGTCATAGAATTGATTCCTGCACTTTAAAGCGAAAATTACAATTTTCTTACATTATCGCCCAATATTCCCTATTATAGCCCACCCGAAAAATATCACATTTATCATATTTTCGGGTCATAGAATTGATTCCTGCACTTTTAAAGCGAAAATTACAACTTTCTTGCATTATCGCAGAATGTTCCCTATTATCGCCCATCCAAAAAATATCACATTTATCATATTTTCGGGACATAGAATTGATCCCTGCACTTTTAAAGCGAAAATTACAACTTTCTTGCATTATCGCCCAATATTCCCTATTATCGGCTATCCGAAAAATATCATATTTATCATATTTTCGTGTTATAGAATTGATTCCTGCTCTTTTAAAGCGAAAAATTACAACTTTCTTGCATTATCGCCCAATGTTCCCTATTATCGCCCACCCGAAAAATATCATATTTATCATATTTTCGGGTCATAGAATTGTTTCCTGCACTTTTAAAGCGAAAATTACAACTTTCTTGCACTATCACCCAATGATCCCTATTATCGACCATCCGAAAAAATATCATATTTATCATATTTTAGGGTCATAGAATTGATTCCTGCACTTTAAAGCGAAAATTACAATTTTCTTACATTATCGCCCAATATTCCCTATTATAGCCCACCCGAAAAATATCACATTTATCATATTTTCGGGTCATAGAATTGATTCCTGCACTTTTAAAGCGAAAATTACAACTTTCTTGCATTATCGCAGAATGTTCCCTATTATCGCCCATCCAAAAAATATCATATTTATCATATTTTCGGGACATAGAATTGATCCCTGCACTTTTAAAGCGAAAATTACAACTTTCTTGCATTATCGCCCAATATTCCCTATTATCGGCTATCCGAAAAATATCATATTTATCATATTTTCGTGTTATAGAATTGATTCCTGCTCTTTTAAAGCGAAAATTTCAACTTTCTTGCATTATCGCCCAATGTTCCCTATTATCGCCCACCCGAAAAATATTATATTTATCATATTTCGGGTCCTAGAATTGTTTCCTGCACTTTTGAAGCGAAAATTACAACTTTCTTGCTTTATCGCCCAATTTTCCCTGTTATCGCCCCCCCCCCCCCCCGTAAAATATCACATTGATCATATTTTTGGGTCACAGAATTGATTCCTGCACTTTTAAAGCGAAAATTACAACTTTCTTGCATTTTCGCCCAATGTTCCCTATTATCGCCCACACGAAAAATAGCACATTTATCATATTTTCGGGTCATAGAATTGATTCCTGCAATTTTAAAGCGAAAACTACAGCTTTCTTACATTATCGCCCAATGTTCCCTATTATCGCCCAACCGAAAAATATTATATTTATCATATTTTCGGGTCCTAGAATTGTTTCCTGCACTTTTAAAGTGAAAATTACAACTTTCTTGCAGTATCGCCCAATATTCCCTATTATCGCCCATCCGAAAAATATCATATTTATCATATTTTCGGGTCACAGAATATATTCTTGCACTTTTAAAGCGAAAATTACAATCTTCTTACATTATCGCCCAATATTCCCTATTATCGCCTACCCGAAAAATATCACATTTATCATATTTTCGGGTCATAGAACTGATCCCTGCACTTTTATAGCGAAAATTACAACTTTCTTACATTTTCGCAAAATATTCCCTATTATCGCCCACCCGAAAAATATTATATTTATCATATTTTCGGGTCCTAGAATTGTTTCCTGCACATTTAAAGCGAAAATTACAACTTTTTTGCAGTATCGACCAATATTCCCTATTATCGCCCATCCGAAAAATATCATATTTATCATATTTTTGGGACATAGAATTTATTCCTGCACTTTTAAACCGAAAATTACAACTTTCTTGCTTTATCGCCCAATGTTCCCTATTATCGCCCACTTGAAAATATCATAGAAATGACCCACTGACAACAAAATTACTGAAAAGTCCAACCAGAAGTACTTGCATGTAACATATTGTGCCCCTCTGCAAATTGAAACTTTGCTTTTTTAAGAAGAAAAATGGAAATTTCCAATTTTTTAAAAGCTGCAAACTTCGAAGCTCAGTAGATTCAAAAATAAGGCGAAATTCAAAAATCGAAAAATGTACTTTTTTCACCCCTCGTTCTAGTTTCTTCATAACAAATTTCGGAATCTTCCGATGAAAAATGAGGGACTAGATAGATTTTTTCGTATTTTGCCCAAATTGGCAATAAAATCGCCAAAAATGGTTTAAACCAAAAAGTAAAAAAAAATTCCTAATGCAGTAGAAGGTTAAAAACTCGCGTTTAAAATTTGGTACGAATCGGATGAAAAATAAAAAAGATATTCCACTTGAACTACTTTGTTAAGAAAAAAAAAATGGAAATTTGCCAATTTTTAGAAGTTGCAAACTTTGAAGCTCAGTAGATTCAAAAAAAAGGCGAAATTCAAAAATCGAAAAAAGTACTTTTTTCACCCCTTAGTTCTAGTTTCTTCATAAAAAATTTCGGAATCTTCCGATGAAAAATGAGGGACTAGATAGGTTTTTTCGTATTTTGCCCAAATTGGCAATAAAATCAAAAATGTAGGAGGAGACACATTTTAATTTTTTTTCTTTAAAAATTCCCCTAAAATTCAAAAATTACCCAATCGACTAAAAAAGCACAAGCCGTATGCACGACTCCTTAGGGATGCCTCACACCAAAAATAAATGACTTGGAATCAAAATTGTAGGAGTAGATGCATTTTGAATTATTTTCGAAATTTTTGCTTTAAAAATTCCCCAAAAATACAAAAATTGCGCGATCGACTAAAAAAGCACAAGCCGTATGCACGACCCTTTAGGGGTGCCTCATACCAAAAATAAATGACATCGGGTCAAAAATGTAGGAGGAGATACATTTTAAAATTTTTTCTTTAAAAATTCGCCAAAAATTCAAAAATCACCCGATCGACTAGAAAAGCACAAGCCGTATGCACGACCCCTTAGGGATGCCTCACACCAAAAATAAATGACATCGGTTCAAAATTGTAGGAGGAGATGCATTTTGAACCAAAGTTTACTAAATAAACAACTAACTAACTAACTAACTAACTAACTAACTAACTAACTAACTAACTAACGGACACCGCCCGCAAACCGATAGGAATACCCCAGCTTACGTGTAACGTAAGCTGGGCTAAAAACGCTGTCACACTGAAATGAAAACTCGTGTCAATGTACACTATACAGGGGGAGGGGGGAAGGGGAGGGGGCGGGGGAGGGGGGAGGGCAGGTGGATATCATCCCGCGGGACTTGGAGGGGAGGTGATTTTGAGTTACAACAAATACGAAATAACGGCTTGAAAGGGTTAGCACATCGTCACACTGAAATTAGAAAACGTTGTAAATATACACACTATACAGTGGAGGGGCGTGGGGGGCGCATCCCGCGGTTTTGGGAGTTATTGAGGGGTGGCTGCGTATACTCACAGCACGTAGCAGATGACGCCGACACTCCAGACATCGACCGTCCGGGTGTAGCCGCCCCCGGTGACGGTACACTCGACCACTTCCGGTGCTGGATGGGGCATAAAATACAAGCAACGCACTGGTTATGCCTCGGAAAACAAAACAACGAAATCACCACATTAAACACGCCAGTATGTAGCGTGGGTGGGGGGCCGAGGGGGCGGAGGGGATGGGGGCGGAAAGGGACATCCGGGCAGCTGAGATCCGGTGTAGGAGGGGGGGGGGGGAGGTCACGTGTGGCGCAAGGTCATATGTTGCCACTAAGGGTCACCTGCGTGTAACAGTAGGTTCAAATTTCACGGCAACATCACGTGTAGACAGTAAGGTCACGTCTTACGCTGACATCCCATGTGGCGGTCAGGTCACGTGTAGACAGTAAGGTCACGTGTTACGCTGACATCCCATGTGGCGGTCAGGTCACGTGTCACAGTAAGGTCACATGTGCTCCCGTCAGCCTCGTTGTGGTGTCCTATCTACATATAAAAAGATCACCCCCCCCCCCAACCTCCGTGGATTTCTTCTCAAACCTCACAGAAAGGTCCTTTTCTATTCCTCTTCATTATGGGATCTATCCCTGTTGTGTTTTTAGCTATTTTAGTTCCAAAAACACGTAAACACTTTCAGTAAAACAGCAGGTTGTGAAGTAACCTGTCATTTTTTTTCAAGGCAAATCGCATGGCAAATCGCGACGTTTCTGCTATAACATATACACCGGGTACACGCTGGCTGGCTGTTTAGTCTGAAGCAGTGAGTTGCCCAGGGTTCATAAACTGACAGACATGTCTGCCAGACAAGGACAAAAAAGTGGAAAATGTGTTCACTGCAAAAAGTCCATGCCACTAGGGCCATGTGGCATGTTGGCTCTCTCATCCAGCCCCACACCCCCCCCCCCCCGCCCTCCCTACACTCCCTCCAGACCTGCCTTAAATTTAGACGTAAAATTGTAGTTTTAGGCATATGATAGTCCCAGCCTGTTTAATTTGAACTAAAGGCGCGCAATATTGTACGCGTCAGTGCAGACGCGAGAACAATCTTCACACAGACAGCCCTGATTGTACGCGTCAGTGCAGAAACGAGAACAATCTTCCCACAGACAGCCCTGATTGTACGCGTCAGTGCAGACGCGAGAACAATCTTCCCACAGACAGCCCTGATTGTACGCGTCAGTGCAGACGCGAGAACAATCTTCCCACAGACAGCCCTGATTGTACGCGTCAGTGCAGACGCGAGAACAATCTTCCCACAGACAGCCCTGATTGTACGCGTCAGTGCAGAAACGAGAACAATCTTCCCACAGACAGCCCTGATTGTACGCGTCAGTGCAGACGCGAGAACAATCTTCCCACAGACAGCCCTGATTGTACGCGTCAGTGCAGACGCGAGAACAATCTTCCCACAGACAGCCCTGGTTGTACGCG
>CATKHT010000190.1:0-12540 GCA_949752745.1 Protula sp. h YS-2021
TCATTGGCGGGTCATGACGTAGTGTCATCGGTTCACTTCCGGATCATGACGTAGTGTCATTGGCTCACTCCTGGGTCATGACGTAACGTCATGGGCTCACTTCCAGGTCATGACGTAGTGTCATCGGCTCACTTCCAGGTCATGACGTAGTGTCATCGTCTCACTTCCGGGGCGTGATGTAGTGTCATCGGCTCATTGGCGTGTCATGACGTAGTGTCATCGGCTCACTTCGGATCATGACGTAGTGTCATTGGCTCACTCCTGGGTCACGACGTCGATTCATGCACTGACCTCTGGTTTTCTTATGGGTTCACTTCCGGTGTTGACGTGGATTAAATAGTCCACTTGCTGCAATTGATTTGCATGAACACTTTTCTATAAAATGAATTATACTCATGACAGTAATTAATATAGTAGTGTATTTCTAACTGTGGCTGTTGCGTGGTAAATGTGCTTGACGATAGCGTAGCCCTTCACTTATTACATGACGTATTTTCCGGCCACGTCACCCTACATTCGGCTGTTACACGTGATGTACTTTACGGCCACGTCCCCCTACATTTGTCACGTGTGTGGCTGTTACAGGTGATGTACTTTACGGCCACGTCCCCCTACATTTATCACGTGTGTGGCTGTTACAGGTGATGTACTTTACGGTCCCGTCCCCCTACATTTATCACGTGTGTGGCTGTTACAGGTGATGTACTTTACGGCCACGTCCCCCTACATCTTCATGTTGATCCTGTTGATCCGGATGGCTGTCCTGCCAGGCGCCAAGCAAGGACTCCTCTACTACCTTGTGCCCGACTTCTCCAGAATGACAGATATGCAGGTCAGAGTTCAAAACGCCTAAACAAAGGGGGGAGGGGGTGGCGGGTGTTCTTGGTGCGTTCAGTGATGGAAGTGAGGGGGTAGGGGGAGGGGAAGGGGGCGTTCTTGGTGCAATCAGCGATGGGAGTGAGGGGGGAGGGGGAGAGGGAGAGGAGGGGGAGGGGAGGGGGGACGGGGCGCTCTTGGTGTGATCAGTGATCGGAGTGAAGGAGGGGAGAGGGAAGGGTGGAGGAGGGAAGGAGTGGGGGAGGGGGAGGGATGTGGGAGGGGAAGGGGGCGTTCTTGGTGCGTTCAGTGATGGAAGTGAGGGGGGTAGCGGGAGGGGGAGGGGGGAGGGGAAGGGGGCGTTCTTGGTGCGATCAGCGATGGGAGTGAGGGGATAGGGGAGGGGTAGGGGAGGGGGAGGGGGCGTTCTTGGTGTGACCAGTGGTCGAAGTGCAGGACTGAATGCCAGACAAACTGGAAAATATGATTCCCAGCAATGCTCGATTCTTAAATATGTTCACAATGCGCTTGATTATTACACGAGGGTCTATTCTTGATCAACAGCCGCGAGCATCCATAAATGCCAGAAATAAACCAATGATCAAGGTGGTAAGCGTCGTCCCATTCGATGTCGCACGTATAGTCACAATGTATAGTCACAGCGTACTACGTGTAGTCACAGCGTACTACGTGTAGTCACAATGTACCACATTTTTTTCATAGCGTACGCGTTTCTTTGACGTGTTGGTAAGAAAAGAAACAAATACATTTTTCACACTGCTTAAAAAATCCCGTTTGAGTTGCGAAACAAAAATCAGCCTTAGACTAAAAAAAGTTAAAATATAAGCTCCTTTTTTTACCGCAAACATTTTATTTTTTTTTGTCATAGCATCGATAAAGATTTAAATTTCCAACAAAAAAGCGTCTATGCTTGAGATTAATTCATCCCCTCCTCCCCCCCTCCGCCCCCCACCCCCACCATTCCCCGCGAGGAAGTGCATCTTTGGTTCACGTTTAAAGTTTGGTTGATATCCAAACGTTCATAACACATTGTTGTTTTTATACAACTGAAGTGCGTACACTTAGTTCGTATGGTTCATTGGCGTAGCCACGTTTTTATAACTGATGGGAGGGGGGGGGGGCAAACCTTCGTAACGGAGGAGGGACCGAAGGATACTATAGCCCCCCCCCCCCTTCTCTGAAAAGTATGGGCTGAGCCCCCCCCCCCACCCCGGGGGATGAGCCCCCCCCCCCCCCCGGTGGCTACGCCTATGTAGTTTATATCTACACTCCTGGTTTTTATGACTCATTGTTCAGAAAGCTAAATCTCTCACTCCGATTATGGTGTGGAATTTCAAGATTTTGTCTATGAAACAAACTACACAATAGACAGAATCGAGACCCGATTTTAGGAAAATCCCGCCTGTTTAGAATAACCCGTATTTTTTTTTTTTCGAAGATGCCGCGGTGTTTTTTTTTTTTTATTTCATATATGGAAATGGCAGGTATAACAGATTTAGCAGATATTTAGCAGATGTTCATATTGGTCAATAATATCTGCATGTTGACCCGATAAGCCAGTAATGCTTTGTTACTTAACGGCTTTTAATCACAAGTAACTGCAATATCCACCGATTTTTGCGTTCCGGTCAACACTGAGAAATTATTGACTTGGGAATCGGCCAATCAGATTGCAGTATTTAATAAGTCATGTGACAACTTGCAGATATTGACTTATTTTGAATGATCATGAAACATTATTGACCAGTAAGAAAATGGTGACTTTAGGTCAACTTCTCAAAATATCTTCATGTTGACTCACAATAAGTCAACATATGTTTTGTTACAGTGTGCAATCGGCGTTTTGATTAAATGTAACTACGACATCTATCGAGTCTTGCGTTCCAGTAAAATTTGAAAAAAAAATCAACCAATGAGATTACAGCATTTTCCAAGAGCATATCTTTGTTTGTGATCTACCTCTGGCGTGTGTGTGACGTAGGTATGGATCGATGCTGGCACACAGATCTTCTTCTCCTACTCAATCAGCTTAGGAGCGCTCACGGCGTTGGGGAGTTACAACGAGTGGAATCACAACTCTTATAGGTATGTGACAGTCACAACTCTTACAGGTATGCAAAAAAACACAACTCTTTTGGGTATGTGAAAATCACAACTCTCTCATGTATGTGTTGATCACAACTCTTACAGGTATGTGACAGTCACAACTCTTACAGGCATGCGAAAATCATAACTGTTATGGGTTTATGAACATCACAGCCTTTATTTGCATGCGAAACACTTAAAAGGAATATGAGAGTCACAAAATATACAGATGCAGCGAAATCACAGCTTTCACAGGAATCTGAGAATCACAACTCTTGTAGTATGTGAGAATCACAACCCTTGTAGTATGTGAGAAATACAAAGCTTGTGCGGGAGTGCAAGAATCACAACCCTTGTAGCATGTAAGAATCACAGCTCTTGTAGTATGTGAGGGAGTGCAAGAATCACAAGTCTTAGAGGCATGTACGAACCAGAAGTTTACGGTATGTGAGAATAAAAAAAATGTTAACAGATAATCACAGGAATGTAATAATAATAATAATAATAATAATAATAATAACAAAACGCAAAGGTATCTGTAATCAGGGTTTGCAGGTTTGTGAGACTCGTAACTTTTATGTATCTATAAAATTCACAAGTCTTAACACCTGACACGTGTTTTTGTTTTGTTTTTATCATTACTATTATTATTATTGTTATTATTATTATTATTATTATTATTATTATTATTATTATTATTGAGCCGCCATTTTATTTTAATTGACGCCATCTTGACCTGCTAGCGGTTTTAGTGATTATATAACCATTGCTTGACACTATACACACAAAAAGAGCTTGGGTAAGGAAAAATTAAAATTAAACATACACACACACGCGCACACCAAAAATACAAATACAAATTTAATTCAGTGCGTATATTGTTTATTGTTGTGTGTAGAGATTCCATACTGTTTATTTTTTGTGTACTGTGTACTGTTTATTTTTGTGTGTAGAGATTCCATACTGTTTGCGTGTGCCAACAGCGGCACGAGTATCTTCGCCGGGATCGTCATTTTCGAGGTTCTCGGCTTCATGGCTGAGGAACAGGGAGTCTCCGTCGATGCTGTCGCCGAATCAGGTCAGCATCTCCCTGCCCCCTCCCCTCCTCCCCCTCCCCCCCCCCCCCCCGCCCCGCCATTGCATCCCCCTGACATCCATCCACTTGTTCCCTAACACATCGGTTTCCCCCCTCGCCACCCCTCCCCTCGCCACCTTCTCACCGCGCCACCCCCTCGCAACCACCCCTCCCCCTCCCCATGTACCCTCCCCGCCACCCCTCCCTCTCACCATCCCCACTCGCCACCCCTCCCCTCGCCATCTCTCCCCTCGCCACCCCTCCCCTCGCCACTCTTCCATCGCCATCCCTTGTTGTCTCGTCATATATATGAAATGCCATCAACTTAAAACGACGTCATTATTTTTCAAAAAGCTATGAAATGGCGTCACCGTGTTTATACTTTATATGAAATGTTTTAAGTAAAATATATATCAAATGACGTCACTACTTTTGGATACACAATATAAAATTACATCACGATTACGAATATATGAAATGACGTCACTATTTTTAAGCATAAAACATGAAGTGACGTCATTATTTTTTTACAGTTTTTATGCCCATGTGGCACTATAACGTGACGTAAGTTTTGATGTTGGTCCGGAACATTCGGTATAACGTGACGTAAGTTTTTGCTGTAGGTCCGGGGCTGGCATTCATCGCGTACCCCAAGGCCGTGTCGCAGATGCCCATAGCGCCTCTCTGGGCCATCTTCTTCTTCTTCATGGTTATTCTGCTGGGACTCGATAGCCAGGTAAGCGTGACGTCATCGCGTGACACTGTGGGGCACTGAAGCCTAGTCATCATGATGTCATCGTCTTACATTGAGGGCACTAAAGGCTATACGTCATGATGTAATGTAATCAATATGTAGGAATCATATGAGATAAAGGTCTGCTGATATCGCCTATTGGCATCGTGTGTGTTTAGGTGTGTGTGTGTGTGTGTGTGTGTGTGTGTATGCGTGTGTGTATGTTTATGACGTCTGTGTTTTATGTCGCACAGTTCGTGGACGTGGAGGGGCTGTCCACGGCGTGTGTGTGTATGTACGTGTGTGTGTTTTTATGTCTACGTTTTATGTCCCTCAGTTCGTGGGCGTGGAGGGGCTGTCCACGGCGTGCGTCGACACCATACCGTGGCTGAGGAGGGGCAAGTGGCGCAAAGAAGGCTTCGTCGGCGTCCTCTGTATCATTCAGTTCCTCGTGGGGATACCCATGGTTACCAGGGTAAGTACCGCTAATGGTTACCAGGGTAAGTACCGCTAGTGGTTACCAGGGTAAGTACCGCTAGTGGTTACCAGAGCAGGTACCGCTAGTGGTTACCAGGGTAAGTACCGCTAGTGGTTACCAGGGTAAGTACCGCTAGTGGTTACCAGGGTAAGTACCGCTAGTTGTTATCAGGGTAAGTACCGCTGGTGGTTACCAGGGTAAGTACCGGTAGTGGTTACCAGGGTAAGTACCGCAAGTGGTTACCGGAGCAGGTACCGCTAGTGGTTACCAGGGTAAGTACCGGTAGTGGTTACCAGGGTAAGTACCGCTAGTGGTTACCAGAGCAGGTACCGCTAGTGGTTACCAGGGTAAGTACCGCTAGTGGTTACCAGGGTAAGTACCGCTAGTGGTTACCAGGGTAAGTACCGCTAGTGGTTATCAGGGTAAGTACCGCTAGTGGTTACCAGGGTGAGAACCGCTAGCGTAGTGAGAGGCCAGTGGGTACTCCCATCAAAGTACTCACAATGGGCGCAAACGTTCTGAAACCGCTACTAAAAGATCAAGCAAGAGCGGAAGGTCGATGCCGGTTTAACAAGATAATTATTTGGGACAGGGAGTGAAATTGCGGCTACCATAGAAGCAATTAGTGTTTACAGAGTAAACATTTACAAGTAAATGCAAATATATATTAACTAGGCAGTTCTGTTATTTAGCTGTTATTGTTTCTGAGCGGGATGTACGTGTGTCAAGTGCTTGACTATTTACTTGGCAGTTCTGTTATTTGTTTCAGGACGGGATGTACGTGTTTCAGTTATTTGACTTCATGACTATTCCCCTAGCAGCTCTGCTATTTTTCAGGGGGGGGGGGGCGGCATGCACGTGTTCCAGCTGTTTGACTATTACTCGGGCAGCTCCGTTATTTGTTTCAGGGCGGGATGTACGTGTTCCAGCTGTTTGACTATTACTCGGGCAGTCGTATCCTGCTTCTGGTCGCCTTCTTCATGTGCATCGCAGTCGGATGGATTTACGGTATGTCTTACGCCATGCAGTTCTACGACAAAACTGGTGCCTGGACAAATTCAATTGACATTATGAACTCGTTCAAACCACCGCGATACGTTACGCTTATGTTTGCATTATTAATACACAAAGCACAGTGCTTGCTGTAATGATGCACAGAATGCTACAGTCGATGATCCGGGTGGTCCAGACGATCCAGGGGAACTTATCTACATTAGCAGAGTGACGATGTCCATGGGGAGGGGGGGGGAAGGGGCGCTGGGAGTGAGGAGGGGGGGGGGTGAGGTACTCGCCTACAAATTGGTTACCATTCGTATTCAAAAAAACTCTAAGTTTGGAGTGCCTTGTTTGAAAAAATACACCTCATGAACCAAACACACCTCAAGCAAAAAAATAAATAAATAAATAAAATAATAAATAAATAACACAAACAGTAAATAAACAAACGTAATTAAAAGAAAATAAATCCAAATTAGAGAAAGAAATCGTTCTCACCAAATGCTATCTTTCGGTGTACAACCGCAGACAGACAGCAGGCGTGACACCGCAGTCACAGAAAACTAAGACAGTCACTTACACTTCAATATGCCGTACCTCATGTTCTGATTTTAATCAATTTCCAAAGCCACAAGGCATTACCAGTGTCACGCTTAATTTTCCTGTGACAACTAACCGGAATAATTTTTGTTGTTGTTTTTTTTTTTTTTTGGTAATGATTATTTTGGGGGTTTCGTGTAATTTTTTGTAGTTTTTTTTTTTTTTTTTGGTATTTATTATTTTTGGGATTTTGAGTAATTTTTTGTAGGTTTTTTTTGGTATTTATTATTTTTGGGATTTTGTGTAATTTTTTGTAGTTTTTTTTTTGGTATTTATTATTTTTGGGATTTTGTGTAATTTTTTGTAGTTTTTTTTTTTTTTTGGTATTGATTATTTTAAGGATTTTGTGTAATTTTTTGTAGTTTTTCTTTTTTTTGGTATTTATTATTTTTGGGATTTTGTGTAATTTTTTGTAGTTATTTTTTTGGTATTGAATATTTTGGGGGTTTTGTGTAATTTTTTGTAGTTTTTTTTTTTTTTTTTTTTTTTGGTATTTATTATTTTTGGGATTTTGTGTAATTTTTTTGTAGTTTTTTTTTTTTGTTATTTTCCGGGCATATCCGCGACGTCTATTTTTTGACGCCTAAATAAATCGTCGATTTTCCGAAATACATTCAACGCTGCGTGAGAGAGCGTCGAAAAAAAGAGTGGGCTTGTCTACAACGAAAGCGTCACGTCTTAAGAACGTTCTTTTTTTTTTGTCAAACGCATGTTTATTGGATGTCAAAGACGTTGAGTAGACGTTGATCCGTGGTGGCACATATGATCACAAACAACTTACAACCAGATTTAATGTTACGGAAGTGGGGTTTTTTTGCGGGCAAAATCAACGTCTGCACATCGTTGTTTATCCAACATCTATTGATCGTTGTGTCAAAGGCGTTGATTATGGGCAGACCAATCAAAACGAAATTACAACCAGATTCAACGTTGCAATTTGTCTGCTACTGACGCAACCTCAAATCGACGTTTTCCGGGCATCAGAATGTTCATTGGAATATAACATGTCAAAAGCTATATTGTGTTTAGTTTTGATGCAACTGGCAAGTTGCATTTTTTTTTACAGAAATCTGAATTTTTTAGTGTTCAAAATCGTATTTTTGGTGACCCCAAGTTTAATTTTCGCTGCTCGGTAGCCGAAGCGGTCTATTTTTTTATATCTCTGTGCGGTTTGTGCAATAAAATATGCATTTGGTTAAAATCCAATTTTAAATGCAATTTATTAAAAAAAATCGTTAAAACATTACATTCAAAGCCAAAATGAATATTTTAATTTTTTAAATGTTATAATTTTATTGTTCAATATTTTTTCAATTTTGACCGGAAACCAATTATTGATAAATATCGTAATTATTCGTAACCAGAGTGTCAGTAAGCTGATATTAAAACAAATATTGACTTATTTAGACTTACTGCGAAAATGTTAACATTTCCTTACTGGTCAATAATTAGAAAATATTGACTTATTTTGAATTAACGTAGAGTATTATTGACCAGTAATCAAATGTTGACCTTTAGGTCAATATATGTTAATCTGATGTTTTAATTACAAATAGCTGCATTACCTATCGACTCGTTATTATTAATTATTTAATTAATTTATTTATTTATGTGTTTATTTATTTCTTTGCATACTTATTGACAATGTACTGTACTTAGTTAAACAATTACAGTCATCGATTAAATTCACCGTCACCTCGTTTCGTACTCGTCATAGTTAGTGTATAAATATTGTAAATGTTTCCACTTTACCTCGTTTTTTTTTTTTCGCCAGTTATATCTGTTTTGTCAATCAACATTGTAATCTCTATTATTTCAGTGAATTCATCCTCATTAAATTTCGATCCACTTTTTGAAAAAGTATTGACTTTAGATTCGACCAATCAAATTGTAGCATTTCACCATGTCATGCAACAATAATTAATTAAAGTTGATTCTATCTACCAATTATTCGCCCAGGTATTCATAAAAATTAACTGTGCAATTAACTATACACCGCACAAGGTAACTCAGCTGGTTTAACTAAATTATGCAAAGAATTTTTACAAAAACATGTTTTAAGATGATAGTATAATTTATCAAATAACTTTCAAAGATTCCGTTAGCTAGATAAGCTGTTAACGGAATTTGTTAACTGTACAGTTAACTTTTGCGAATACGGGCCCTGGCAATAGTCCTCTTGACAGTTGTCTTAGACTCGATTTGAAAAGAGAAACACCACACCCCTTACCCATTTATCTTATCAGTTGCTAATCACATCTGTACAGGTGCGGATCGTTTCTATGACAACATAGAGATGATGTACGGCTTCCGGATATCGCCGTTTATGAAGGCCGGCTGGATGCTCATGTCCCCCGCCTTCTGCTTGGTAAGTGCTCTCAAAACTAGACTCTTCTCTCTATCCTTTCTGTCTGTCTGTCTGTCTTTCTTTCTTTCTTTCTTTCTTTCTTTCTTTATTTCTTATTTCTTTCTATTTTTTTCTCTCTTGCTTTCTATCTTTCATTTTCTTTTTCTCTTTCTTTCCGTATTTATTTCATTCCTTATCCTTCCCTTTTCCTTTTTCTTTCTGTCTTCCCCCCTGCCGTTCACTCTCTCCGTCTCTCCGTCTCTCCGTCTCTCCCTCTCTCACTCTCCCTGTCTCACTAATAAAACTGATTATTTGACGGATGAAATCTATGACTAGAATCTTGAAACCACCGGTGCAACAGACAAAATGTTATACATGAACAAGACACACAAGGTTGCCTATGTTGTAGTTATGAAAGTGTTGTAGTTATGCCTGTGTTCTAGTTTTGCCTGTGTTGTGTGTTGCCTTGTTGTAGTGTTGCCTATGTTGTAGTTATGAAAGTGTTGTAGTTATGCCTGTGTTCTAGTTTTGCCTGTGTTGTGTGTTGCCTTGTTGTAGTGTTGCCTATGTTGTAGTTATGAAAGTGTTGTAGTTATGCCTGTGTTCTAGTTTTGCCTGTGTTGTGTGTTGCCTTGTTGTAGTGTTGCCTGTGTTGTAGTTATGCCTGTGTTGTAGATCTGCCTGTGTTATAGCGTTGCCTGTGTTGTAGTTATGCCTGTGTTGTGTGTTGCCTGTGTTGTAGATCTGCCTGTGCTGTAGTTATGCCTTTGTTGTGTGTTGCCTGTGTTGTAGCTATGCCTGTGTTGTAATGTTGCCTGTGTTGTGTGTTGTCTGTGTTGTAGTGTTGGCTGTGATGTGGTGTTGCCTTGTTGTAGTATTGCCTGTGTTGTGTGTTGCCTGTATTGTAGTGTTGGCTGTGTTATGTGTTGCCTGTGTTGTAGTTTTGCCTGTGTTGTGTGTTGCCTTGTTGTAGTGTTGCCTGTGTTGTAGTTATGCCTGTGTTGTAGATCTGCCTGTGTTATAGCGTTGCCTGTGTTGTAGTTATGCCTGTGTTGTGTGTTGCCTGTGTTGTAGATCTGCCTGTGTTGTAGTTATGCCTTTGTTGTGTGTTGCCTGTGTTGTAGCTATGCCTGTGTTGTAATGTTGCTGTGTTGTGTGTTGTCTGTGTTGTAGTGTTGCCTGTATTGTGTGTTGCCTTGTTGTAGTGTTGCCTGTGTTGTGTGTTGCCTGTGCTGTAGTGTTGCCTGTGTTGTAGTTATGCCTGTGTTGTAGTGTTGCCTGTGTTGTAACTCTCCCTGTATTGTAGTGTTGCATGTGTTGTTTTTTGTCTGTGTTGTAGCTATGCCTGTGTTGTAATGTTGCCTGTGCTGTGTGTTGTCTGTGTTGTAGTGTTGGCTGTGCTGTAGTGTTGCCTATGTTGTAGTGTTGCCTGTGTTGTAGTGTTGCCTGTGTTGCAGTTATGCCTGTGTTGTAGTGTTGCCTGGTTTTAGTGTAGCCTGTATTGTAGATCTGCCTGTGTTGTAGTTATGCCTGTGTTGTACTTATGCCTGTGTTGTAGTTATTCCTGTGTTGTGTGTTGCCTGTGTTGTGTGTTGCCTGTGTTGTGTGTTGCCTGTGCTGTAGTGTTGCCTGTGTTGTAGTGTTGCCTGTGTTGTAGTGTTGCCTGTGTTGTACTTCTGCCTGTGTTGTGTGTTGCCTATGCTGTGTGTTGCCTGTGTTGTAGTTATGCCTGTGTTGTAGTTCTGCCTGTGTTTTGCAGTCCGTGTTTATCATGAGTACCATCAGCTACTCGGAGCTGGACTATGCCCGCCCGTCGGGGGTGTATGACTACCCGCAGTGGGCCGTGGGGATAGGCTGGGCCATGGCCGCCTTCGCTGCTTCCACCATCCCCGGCATGGCCATTTACAACATCGTTAAATACTGCCTGATAGAAAAAAGGGTGAGTGTGTTATCACAGAGTGTCTGGTAGATAACGGGGTGGCCTCATAGATAAACGTTGTTAAAGATTATCATAGATAAAGGTGGTGTCATCAGGTATGTAGAACAGAGTGCTATTTCACAAGGTAGCGCCTTATAGAAAACCTCCCTCTCTCCCTCCCTCCCTCCCTCCCTCCCTCCCTCCGTCCGTCCGTCCTTCCTTCCCTCCCTCCCTCCGTCCGTCCGTCCCTCCCTCCGTCCGTCCCTTCCGCCCTCCCTCTTTCTCGCACTATCTGCCTCCTTTCGCTCCCTCCCTGCCCTCCCCCCGCCTCCTTCCCTCCCTCATACACAGCAGTTGATGTGTTTTCACTAACTTCATCTGCAGCCTTTCGTCGACCTGCTGAAGCCGCAGGGCCTGAAGCCTCACCAGCTGCGTCCACAGGACATGCACGAGCTCAAAACTAACTACTACGGCAAGCGCCCCCTGGTGCATGAATCTTACAACAACGAGGCATTCGCCGAGGCGGGCGAGGCCCTCTAGAACACCTGCCGAGCCATGCAGTGGCGGGGGGGGGGGGGGGGGGGGGTCGGGGGGCTGCATTCTAAGCCATTGCCCAGGCATGCCAAGGCACTGCAGAACATCATAGCCAAACTTGCTTTCTTATGAAATGACTTTGTTTTTTTTAACTCGTTTCTTGAGCTAGAGATAATTAATTTTGGGGTAATTCGGGGTCATGTGGTAACCACCAGCAGCTTTTAATGCCTGCCAAATAAAGCCAACCAGTACAAATCTTCCAAAAAACGGTGGGTTGGAACTTTTTACCACAAACTTCAAAAACCTCTAAACCTTGCTTTATATGTTGAAATATGTTTAGTTTTTATATCTGCATTATGCTAATCATTCTCTGTATATATACATACACACACACACACACACACACACATATATATATATATATATATATATATATATATATATATATATATATATCACAAGAGTAGGCATATATATATATATATATATATATATATATATATATATATATATATATATATATATATATATATATATATATATATATATCTCACAAGAGAAGGCACTTCGTTGTATATTCTAAATGGTTGGATTTGCCACAGTGGGGATAGCGTTTCATGCAAGCAGCTCGTTGTTATAAAACAGCTGACCTCTGATGAGATCTATCTGTTATGTATAAACACAGAGCGGATGGATCTTTCTATCTATCTAGCTGTACTCTGCATCCCTGAATGTTGAGTATACTCGTACATCGGTGAAAAGGTCAATATGAGTGTCCAAATCACTAAAATGTATATTTTAGTGACTTTTTAAAAAAAGTGATT
Organism: Protula sp. h YS-2021; assembly: GCA_949752745.1. Taxonomy (NCBI): domain Eukaryota; kingdom Metazoa; phylum Annelida; class Polychaeta; order Sabellida; family Serpulidae; genus Protula; species Protula sp. h YS-2021. The sequence continues at coordinate 12,428 of CATKHT010000190.1, forward strand.
CCTTTCCTTTATGAGTACTATTTTGCGCCGAATCCCCAGTGGATCTGCGGAGTAAAAAGGTGTTATACACAACAGACCGCACCGCGGTAGAGGTCGGCTGTTGGACAACACCG
>CATKHT010000191.1:0-35353 GCA_949752745.1 Protula sp. h YS-2021
TAGTAGTTTACGGGGAGCTAAACCTCCCCAATCCTGTAAGTAGTAGTTTACGGGGGCCACACCTCTCTAACCCCGTAAGTAGTAGTTTACGGGGAGCTAGACCTCTCTAACCCTGTAAGTAGTAGTTTACGGGGAGCTACACCTCGCTAACCCTGTAAGTAGTAGTTTACGGGGAGCTACACCTCCCCAATCCTGTAAGTAGTAGTTTACGGGGAGCTACACCTCGCCAACCCTGTAAGTAGTAGTTTACGGGGAGCTAGACCTCTCTAACGCTGTAAGTAGTAGTTTACGGGGAGGTACACCTCTCTAACCCTGTAAGTAGTAGTTTACGGGGAGGTACACCTCCCCAATCCTGTAAGTAGTGGTTTACGGGGAGCTACATCTCCCTAATCCTGTAAGTAGTGGTTTACGGGGAGCTACACCTCGCTAACCCTGTAAGTAGGAGTTTACGGGGAGCTAGACCTCTCTAACCCTTTAAGTAGTAAGTTACGGGGAGCTAGACCTCTCTAACCCTTTAAGTAGTAATTTACGGGGAGCTAGACCTCGCTAACCCTGTAAGTAGTAGTTTACGGGTAGCTACACCTCGCTAACCCTGTAAGTATTAGTTTACGGGGAGCTAGACCTCCCCAATCCTGTAAGTAGTAATTTACGGGGAGCTACACCTCCCCAATCCTGTAAGTAGTGGTTTACGGGGAGCTACACTTCTCTAACCCTGTAAGTAGTAGTTTACGGGGAGGTACACCTCCCCAATCCTGTAAGTAGTGGTTTACGGGGAGCTACACCTCGCCAACCCTGTAAGTAGTGGTTTACGGGGAGCTAGACCTCTCTAACCCTGTAAGTAGTGGTTTACGGGGAGCTACACCTCTCTAACCTTATAAGTAGTAGTTTAAGGGGAGCTACACCTCGCTAACCCTGTAAGTAGTAGTTTACGGGGAGCTAGACCTCTCTAACCCTGTAAGTAGTAGTTTACGGGGAGCTACACCTCCCCAATCCTGTAAGTAGTGGTTTACGGGGAGGTACACCTCTCTAACCTTGTGAGTAGTACTTTACGGGGAGCTACACTTCTCTAACCCTTTAAGTAGTAATTTACGGGGAGCTAGACCTCTCTAACCCTGTAAGTAGTAGTTTACGGGGAGCTAGACCTCTCTAACCCTGTAAGTAGTAGTTTACAGGGAGCTACACCTCCCCAATCCTGTAAGTAGTGGTTTACGGGGAGCTAGACCTCTCTAACCCTGTAAGTAGTAGTTTACGGGGAGCGACACCTCTCTAATCCTTTAAGTAGTAATTTACGGGGAGCTAGACCTCTCTAACCCTGTAAGTAGTAATTTACGGGGAGCTACACCTCCCCAATCCTGTAAGTAGTGGTTTACGGGGAGCTAGACCTCTCTAACCCTGTAAGTAGTGGTTTACGATGAGCTACACCTCTCTAATGTTGTGAGTAATAGTTTGGTCTTTAGAACGGTGAAACTGAGCATATAAACAAGTTTCAAGTTATTCACAAGGGTGGAAGATGTAGTTAAGTGGATGATTTTTTGTTGGGCAGGGGTCACAACCAGCGCATGGAGTTTCTGGGGACACAGTGATGCAGCTGGTTGTGTCCGAGTACGTCTTCAAACATTTTCCGGACCATCACGAGGGGCATCTGTCGGTGAGTGGACGGTCATGCAAAACAGAGAGAGAAGGGTGGAGGAGGAGGAGAGAGAGAGGCGGAGGAAGAGAGAGAGGAGGAGGGGAGAGCGAGAGATAGAGGGAGAGAGAGAGAGAGAGAGAGAGAGAGAGAGAGAGAGGGAGGGAGGGGGAGAGAGAGAGAGATAGGGAGAGTGAGAGAGAGGGAGAGGAAGGGAGGGGGAGAGAGAGGTGGAAAGAGATAAAGAGACGAGGAGGAGGTGGAGGAGGAGGAGGGGGAGGAGGAGGAGGAGGAGGAGAGAGAGAGAGAGAGAGGTGGAGGGAAGGAGAGAGTGAGGGAAAGAGGGAGAGGGAGAGAAAGAAAGAAAAAAAGAAAAAAGAAAGAAAGAGAGAGGTAGATGGAGGGAATGAGAGAGTGAGCGAGTGAGGGAAGGAGGGAGAGGGAGAGAAAGAAAGAAAAAGAAAAAAGAAAGAAAGAGAGAGGTAGTTGGGGGGAATGAGAGAGTGAGTGAGCAAAGGAGGGAGAGAGGAGAGAGAGAGAGAGAGAGACAGAGAGAGAGAGAGAGAGAGAGAGAGAGAGAGAGAGAGAGAGAGAGAGAGAGAGAACAGGCGTCTTTAAGTTTAAGTTGTCGTTTGAGTAGACGTCCCACTCTCTTGTGAAACAGACGTCATATTTCAAATTTTGAAAGCTGTGAGGTGACAAATGAAGTGGTGTGTTATTGTGTCAGCTGGTCACAGCTTCTCTGGACGGTGTGTTTGTAGCTACTGCGACAGTGTCTCGTGAACAACAAAACGCAGTGCCTAGTATGCGAGGACCTAGCCATGGAACAATACATGATCACGACCACACAGCGACGTCAGAATGACCTGGCCAACATGAAAACAAAGGAGAAGGCGGATCTCATAGAAGGTAGCCTGGGGGTGGGGGGGGGGGGGCGGGGGTGGGGGGGAAGTGAGGGAGGGGGTGTGAGGACCTAGCCTTAGAACAGTACATGATCACCACCACACAGTGAGGTCAGAATGACCTGGCCAACATGAAAACGAAGGAGAAGGCGGATCTCATAGAAGGTAGCCTGGGGGGGGGGGGGGCGGGGGGGCGGGGGTGGGGGGGAAGTGAGGGAGGGGGTGTGAGGACCTAGCCGTGGAACAGTACATGATCACCACCACACAGCGACGTCAGAATGACCTGGCCAACATGAAAACGAAGGAGAAGGCGGATCTCATAGAAGGTAGACTGGGGGGGGGGCGGGGGCGGGGGGGGGGGTGAGAGTGAGGGTAGGGGAAAGTGAAGCAGGGGGTGTGAGGACCTAGCCATGGAACAGTACATGATACTACAACACAGTGACGTCAGAGGGGATCTCACAGAAGGTAGCCAGCGGGTGGGGGTAGGGGGGGGGGTGGTGAGGTGGGAAGTGAGGGAGGGGGTGTGAGGACCTAGCCGTGGAACAGTACATGATCACCACCACACAGCGACGTCAGAATGACCTGGCCAACATGAAAACAAAGGAGAAGGCAGATCTCATAGAAGGTAGCCTGGGGGTGGGGGGGGGGGGCGGGGGTGGGGGGGAAGTGAGGGAGGGGGTGTGAGGACCTAGCCTTGGAACAATACATGATCACCACCACACAGTGACGTCAGAATGACCTGGCCAACATGAAAACGAAGGAGAAGGCGGATCTCATAGAAGGTAGCCTGGGGGGGGGGGGGGCGGGGGTGGTGGGGAAGTGAGGGAGGGGGTGTGAGGACCTAGCCGTGGAACAGTACATGATCACCACCACACAGCGACGCCAGAATGACCTGGCCAACATGAAAACGAAGGAGAAGGCGGATCTCATAGAAGGTAGCCTGGGGGGGGGGGCGGGGGCGGGGGGAGTGAGGGAGGGGGTGTGAGGACTTAGCCATGGAACAGTACATGATACTACAACACAGTGACGTCAGAGGGGATCTCACAGAAGGTAGCCAGCGGTGGGGGTAGGGGGGGGGTGGCGAGGGTGGGGAGAGCTGAGAGGGGTAAGGATGTAGTCATTACAGGATCTCACAGAAAAGAGTCCTTCGGTGGAGAGGGAGGGGGGGGGGTGGGAGGGGAGGAGGGGTCGGAATCATAAAAGTCTATTTTACGGTCATTGGATCGCAGTTTAAACCTTTAGCAGTGCGTTATGACTCAGAGTGCTTTGTGAAACCCACAAAAATTTAATGCTCTTTTCTTGCAGTGTATGAAGTGCCCATTTATTCACATCATTTTCTGAATTCTTGACAATATTTTATTGCATTCACTGCCTTCCTGTTAATGATTTCATTGGTACAGTTGATTGATTTGATGGACCGCATTGATTTCATAGATTGATTGATTGATTTAATTGGGAGGGCATTGATTGGTTTGATCGACAGCATTGAGTGCTATGATAGTTAGCAGTGATTACTTTGATCGACAGAGCATTGATGCATTTGATTGATAGCATTGATTATTCACTGATTGACATCATTGATTGCACCGATTGACAGCATTGACTGCTCTGATTGACCGCATTTATTTCACTGATTGACAACATTGATTGCTCTGATTGACAGCATTGATTGCTTTGATTGACAGCATTGATTGCTCTGATTGACGACATTGATTACTGTGATTGACATCATTGATTGCCCTGATTGGCATCATTGATTTCACTGATTGACAGCATTGATTGCTTTGATTGACAGCATTGATTGCTCTGATTGACATCATTGATTGCTCTGATTGACATCATTGATTGCCTTGATTGGCATCATTGATTTCATTGATTGACATTATTGATTTCACTGATTTACAACATTGATTGCTCTGATTGACAGTATTGATTACCCTGATTGATAGTATTGATTGCCCTGACTGACAGCATTGATTGTCCTGATTGGCAGTCTGATTGCGCTGATTGACAGCACTGATTGCGCTGATTGTTACTACTGATTGCTCTGATTGACAGCATTTATCGGGGCGCTGTACGTGGACAAGGGCGTCGAGTGGGTCAAGGTCTTTCTCCGTGTCTGCTTCTTCCCGCGCCTCAAGGTAACCCTTCCGCGTCTCAAATAAAAAAGACAACTAATAATAATAAATAAATAAAGGATATGTAAGTAAATAATGAATAAATAATAAATGATATATAATAATAGCAATAATAATAATAATAATGATTGTTATTATTATAATAATGAAACAAATAAATAACATCAACAATAATAAATTTAATAAGTAAATAATAGTAATAAATAATGGTAAAAATATATTAAATAATAAGTAAAAACAATTAAATAAAAAATTAATAATATAAAATAATTTGCAAAGAAATAATAAATAATAGTAAATAAATATAATATAAATAATAAATAATAGATAACTAAATAAATAAATAAATGTTTTTATGATTACAGGAGTTTATTATGCTCGGGGATTGGAACGACCCAAAATCGCGCTTGCAGCAGTGCTGCTTGTTGCGCCGTGACCCCAACGAGCAGGAACCGGAAATGCCCAAATACAAGTACGTCATTGGCTGTATCTGTAGCCGCCAATCGTTGTGGCTTTAACCCCGGAGTGTACTATAGGTTTGGGTGTTGTCCGTTCCGCCCCTTCATCGTTCGTGCATTACTCACACCCTGATAATCCATTTCCGTTTATAGTTGGTGTAAAGATTATCCTTATAGTGGGTAAGGTGCACGTTATTATTATTTTGACCTTGAAAACATTTCAAGGTTACTGCGACCGGTTGAGGGCTGTGCTATTCACGGAGGAGGGGGTTGTTGGGACATCATGTTTTTACTACCTCAACTGGATAAGAAAAATTAGGAGATATTTGACCACGGATGCAGCAAAATCACTGGTGCAAGCACTTGTGGTTTCAAAGCTGGATTACTGTAATAGTCTGATGATCAATGCTCCTGTAAAATTGATCAATAAGTTACAAAGCGTTCTCAATGCTGCCGCTCGGATAATCGCAGTTGTACCTAAATATGAGCATATCACGCCCACTTTGATGTCTTTACACTGGCTCCCCGTTCAACAGCGTATAAAGTTCAAAGTGCTGCTCATCACTTTCAAGGCTCTAAATAATGAAGCCCCGCAATATATCTCCGAACTGATCGAGAAGCACAATCCGACGCGAGCACTTCGTTCTGCCGACGGCCATTTGCTTCACATTCCAAGGACTCGCACAGGGTATGGTGACAGGGCATTTAGCAGGGCCGCCCCTTCACTTTGGAATACGTTACCGAGACATATCAAGTCAGCACAGTCTGTAGAAGAATTTAAGAAGCTTTTAAAGACACACTTATTCCGAGAAGCCTATTATATTTCGTAACTGATGTGCGCTCAGTGGCAAGGCTAAATGAGCGCTATACAAGCGAAACCATGATGATGATGATGATGATCATTGTATAATATGCACTGTTTTTGACGATTTGAGGTTGGTGGAGAGGGGTGAGGGCGGGGGGGGGGGGGGGTGGTGAGGGTGCAGAACTCGAAATTTTTGCGTGACCTTCTTCATGTGATGATGGTCCCCCTTCGTCGTGCGAGTCCCGCTGGCCGTGTGGGCCCCCCTTGGTCGTGTGGGTCTCGCTTGACTGTGGGTCCCGCTTGGCTGTGTGGGTCCCGCTTGGCTGTGTGGGGCCCGCTTGACCGTTTGGGGCTAGCTTTAACGTGTGGAACCCCCTTGAACGTGTGGGTCCCCTTGGCCGTATAGGTCCCGCTTGGCCTCGTGGGGACCGCTTGGCCTCGTGGGACCCGCTTGGCCGTGTGGGGGCCCGCTTAGCTGTGTGGGTCCCGCTTGGCCTCGTGGGGCCCGCTTGACCGTGTGGGTCCCGCTTGGCCGTGTGGGGGCCCGCTTAGCTGTGTGGGTCCCGTTTGGCCGTGTGGGGGCCTGCTTAGCTGTGTGGGTCCCGCTTGGCCTCGTGGGGCCCGCTTCACCGTGTGAGTCCCGCTTGGCCGTGTGGGTCCCGCTTGGCCGTGTGGGGGCCCGCTTGGCCGTGTGGGTCCCGCTTGGCCGTGTGGGTCCCGCTCGGCTGTGTGGGTCCCGCTTGGCTGTGTTGGGTCTCGCTTAGCTGTGTTGGTCCCGTTTGGCCGTGTGGGGGCCCGCTTAGCTGTGTGGGTACCGCTTGGCTGTGTTGGGTCTCGCTTAGCTGTGTGGGTCCCGTTTGGCCGTGTGGGGGCCCGCTTAGCTGTGTGGGTCCCGCTTGGCTGTGTGGGGGCCCGCTTAACTGTGTAGGTACCGCTTGGCCGTGAGGGGCTCTCTTTGCCGTGTGGGTCCCGCTTGGCTGTGTGGGGTCTCGCTTAGCTGTGTGGGTCCCGCTTGGCCGTGTGGGGCTCTCTTTGCCGTGTGGGTCCCGCTTGGCTGTGGTCCCGCTTGGCCGTGTGGGTCCCGTTTGGCCGTGTGGGTCCCGCTTGGCTGTGTGGGATCCCGCTTGGCCGTGTGGGTCCCGTTTGACCGTGTGGGTCCCGTTTGGCCGTGAGGGGCTCTCTTTGCCGTGTGGGTCCCGCTTGGCCGTGTGGGTCCCGTTTGACCGTGTGGGTCCCGCTTGGCTGTGTGGGAACCCGCTTGGCCGTGTGGGTCCCGTTATGGCCGTGTGGGTCCCGTTTGGCCGTGTGGGGGCCCGCTTAGCTGTGTGGGTCCCGTTTGGCTGTGTGGGGCCCGTTTGGCCGTGTGGGGGCCCGTTTAGCTGTGTGGATCCCGTTTGACCGTGTGGGGTCTGCTTGGCCGTGTGGGGGGCCCGTTTAGCTGTGTGGATCCCGTTTGGCCGTGTGGGGGCCCGCTTAGCTGTGTGGGTCCCGTTGGGCCGTGTGGGGGCCCGCTTAGCTGTGTGGGTCCCGTTTGGCTGTGTGGGGCCCGTTTGGCCGTGTTGGGGCCCGTTTAACTGTGTGGGTCCCGTTTGGCCGTGTGGGGGCCCGCTTAGCTGTGTGGGTCCCGCTTGGCCGTGTGGGGTCCGCTTGGCCGTGTGGGGGGGGGGGGGGGGGGCCCGTTTAGCTGTGTGGATCCCGTTTGGCCGTGTGGGGGCCCGCTTAGCTGTAATCCCGTTTGGCCGTGTGGGGGCCCTCTTGGCTGTGTGGGTCCCGCTTGGCCGTGAGGGGCTCTCTTTGCCGTGTTGGTCCCGCTTGGCTGTGGTCCCGCTTGGCCGTGTGGGATCCCCATGTGACGGCGCGTGCTGCGTGTTCACAGGGTGCTGGAGTCGAAAGGTCCGACCAACACGCGCGTCTACCGCGTCGCCGTCTATTTCAAGGGCAACCGCCTGGCTGACGCGGAGGGCCCGAGCATCCAACAGGCGGAGATGAAAGCCGCGCAGGCCGCGCTAGAGAAACGCGAAGGTTAGTGGGAGGGGGGGGTGAGACACGGGGGGCAGGAGGGCGAATGAGTGAGGCCGGGGGAGGGTGGGGTAGGGTGAGTCATGCGGGTGGAAGAGGCAGAGGTTGATTGACACAGGGGAGAGGGTGAGTGGGGAGAGGTGAGGCGCGGGGGAAGGTGGCGAGCAAGGCCGGGGGGGGGGGGTGAGGGAGGGGACAGGTTGAGTTAGGCGGGGGGATGAGGGATGAGCAAGTAGTGGACAAGGAGGGGGTGGGGGTATGAAATCGAAGAACAAAAACAAGATAATAAAAGAAGAAATGGCATTGATGAATAAATACAGTTTTTAATTGTTGAAAAATGTGATTGGATTGTGTCTTTGTAGAGCTGTTTCCGCTACTGAAGTATCACAAGAATTTCCTGAAGCACAAGTTCAAAGCTTTCCGAACGGGCGAACTTGAAATGCAGGAGATATTTGAGGAGAAAATTCCTGAGGATGAAATAGTTCCCTTCAAAGAAGAGAAATACTTGGGCACGGCAAAGTCCGAGTCGAAAACGGCATCGGGCGAGTCGAAGCCGGAAGTAGCCGGAGTGACGTCGGAGGCAACCGAGGCGAAACCGGAAGTGGCCGAAGTGAAAGCGGAAAAATCCGAGCCGGACGCCGTGGATACCACTGCACCTGCGATTGCAGCGAAGACGTGATTGAGAAATGATCAATACGATGTGATCGATAAACAAAAAAAAATCGATAGTTGTGATGTTTTGATTTGTTTTGGTCACGTGATATTTGCCCAAAACGAACTTCTACAGCGAGAACGTGCTATGCGATATATATATATATATATATATATATATATATATATATATATATTGATGAAAGATAACACCGAATATATAATTTATTGAAATGATTGTTTTAAATAAGGTTTAAGAGAGTCGAGGCCCAAGTCAGTACTTAAGGTTTAAGTTTTCGCGAATTGAAATCAGTTTCTGAAACTTATTTATATTTCTGCGATGATTTTAGCCCCCCCCTGTTGGGGCAAAATTTGGGGAATTTCGTGGAGCGAAAATTCGCGATAATTTCAACTTGTCTGAAATTTTCATAAAATGTTACGTCATGTCGAGAAGGTCGTGTTTACTGTGTCGACGTCATATCCGACTGCCGAACCCATTTGCGACAATGTCGAAATTGCACCAATCAGAGCGAGACACGTTTGACCAATCAGAGCGAGACACGTTTGACCGATCAGAGCGAGACACGTTTGACCAATGAAGTCTCGTTTGTTAAATATTTTGAGGAAACGAGTGAGTTTGGTGTCGCGTTTGTGATTGGACGGAGAAGTGCTTACGTCACAGTGGAATGCGTCATGGGGTTGTCATTGTCCAGTCAAATTGCAGCATCTCCCCCCTCCCCCCTCCCCCCCTCCCCCCTCCCCCCACCTCTCGCCTCGCCATCTTCGTTAACCAGCCGATTTTATTTTCATGTGAAGCGAAAATCGACAGTTTTGTTGCTGCAGTATGTTGGTAAACGACCACACCCATCTCCCCGTCTCCACACACACCCACCATCCCCCAACCCCGACATCCCCCTACCCCACCCAACGGGGACATGGTTTATTTGTCGCGGGGTCTTGGTTTGTGTCTCGCGGGAACATGGTTTATGTGCCACGGGGGCATGGTTTATGCCTCGAGGGAACATGGTTTATGTGTCGCGGGAACATGGTTTATGCCTCGAGGGGACATGGTTTATGTGTCGCGGGGACATGGTTTATGCCTCGAGGGGACATGGTTTATGTGTCGTGGGGACATGGTTTATGTGTCACGAGGACATGGTTTATGCCTCGCGGGACATGGTTTATGCCTGGCGGGGACATGGTTTATGCCTCGCGAGGACATGGTTTATGTGTCGCGGGGACATGGTTTATGCCTCGCGGGGACATGGTTTATACCTCGCGGGACATGGTTTATGCCTCGAGGGGACATGGTTTATGATTCGCGGGGACATGGTTTATGTGTCGCGGGGACGTGGCTTATGCCTCACGGGGACATTTCAGAAAGTGGTGCAAATTCAATTTTTTGTGTTGTATTTTTTTTTTCATACGCATTTTTTTCTGTGTATATATTTCTTTTTTTAAAGTAATATATTTATAATATTTGTGAGTGACACCAACAAGATGATGCAATGTGTAGTTTATGGTTCTTTATTGTTGTTTAGTCGCCGGGTTGTAATTACACCGTGTAAATAATGACATTGCAATGGTTTGAGGGGGAGAGGGGGAGGGAGGGAGGGAGGGGGAAGCAGAATTTGTTGTTGCTGATTGTCATTCTTTGCAGGGGCGGTTAGGAGTGTAAGGTTTTTAAGAGAGAGAGAGAGAGAGAGAGAGAGAGAGAGAGAGAGCTTATTTATGTAGAAATTGCAAAACAAAACAACAAAAAGCAAACAAAAAGCAAAAAAAAAAAAAAAAAAAAAGAAATGCTATAAGAAGCCCCTTAATGTGCTCAGTTCCAGCAATGCTGTAAGGTTCTAAAAATGAGTTATTTGCCGACTCCCCGAAAGCGCAGTCTTCAGGAATTGGTGTCAGAAGTTGCGTCAGTTTAAGCTGCAGACAAAAAAGGAGGAAGATGTCTGTTTTCTTTTTTTTTTTTCCTCTCACTTTGGGCTGCATTTACTGGGCTGCCGGAAAAAGCTAGAGTGGGGGGGGGGGGGGGGGGATGGGGGGGGGGTCGCATGGCTGCAGCACCAACGGGGTGAATATTAAATTATTCGCGTGTATGTATGAACAAAAAAAAAATTAAAATACAAATTTCGAGATGTGCAGGCGTCAGTTTTTGCGTTGTTGCGACAGAGGTCTGTAGTGCGTGATGATTCGGGAGTGGCTATGTGCCGGGTGCCACGCGCAGCTCTGCTTTGTATGACGTCACAGGATGTTGATATATCAGGGCTATGCACCTAGTGGTACGCGTCAGAGCTTGGCTTAAAACCGAGACGGAACAAAAAAATACTGTGGGTACACGTGTGTGGTGCGGCTAGCCTCAAGGTATACATGTGTGGTGTGGCTAGCCTCAAGGTACACGTATATGGTGTGGCTAGCCGTGGGGCACACGTGCCTGTTATATCATCGGAATGGGGTCAATATGACCGTTGTTTTGCTGTTCAAATTTATGTCGGGGTGGGGGGATATTTTTTTTTAGTTCGTTTCATGAAAAAGAAAGCTGTGCAATGCTCTTTCCATGCTATGTGTCTGCCAGACACGTGCACAGCACGTGCTTATTGAACACGTGCGATGTACACGTGTGCATTGTAATCGTCATGTCCGCATGCTTAATACCCAGTATAATAAAATAAGTAAAATATAGAAGAAAAAATGAGGTACTATTTTGTTGTCTTTGGATTCAAGGTAACACTTCTCTCAAAGCCGCATCCTGATATATTATAACCCCCCCCCCTCCCAAGGCGCCAGTATTCGAGGTGGAGGTGGAGGTGGGGGGCGGGATACGGTGGGATTACTGGTCTAAAAGTCGTTTAAAGTGGTACAAATCGGTACGAAGGGGAACAAAGAGGCACAAAACGTGCAGGTTGTGAATACGAATTCCTGGAGCTTGACCAGTGTCCTAAGACGTTTCGGCACCCGCACCCCCGAGCTATTTCTCAAACCAAATTACATCTGCCCCGTAAAAGTCACGGAACCCCAGGGGGGAGGTTTCAGGGGTTGCAATCCCCGCCCATCCCCGCCCCCCCCCCATATCAAAACAAATAAGATTATTAAACTTTTTGCTAAAAGTCTGTTTTAGCCCGAAATCCCGATTCTCCGATTCTCCTACCCCTTTTCCCTCACCCCCTCAGTCACCCCCTCCCCCCCTCCCCACGCAGATCAAATGCCTGATCAACGCCCGCTCCCTTCCCTGGATTTGGCGGCGAGATCAAAAGACCAAACACCCTTCACTGGGAGCGACTATTTTCTCAGCAGCAAGCAAATTTTGTTGTTCTGCTGAATCCTGTTTCGTGCTAAACCCTTAGCGAACCCCCGCCCCTCCCCTTCCCCCCTCCCCCCCCCCGTCCGCCCTGGCTGCGTCATCGCGCTTTTATTTACTTTACCGATCCATAATCTCCAGGGTTTCCCCTCGTGCAGTCCGCACATCACCGTGTCTTTATTTAATCATCTCCGTCCATACGTCATCAATCCTTTCTTCAGACAGATCCAAAGAATATAGCATAACGTTATTTGCGATTATTTCTTGAGATAATTACGTTTTTTTTTACCAGAGGTGTTTGTTTGATAAAGGACATAATGTTTTCGTAAATGAAGTGAGTGTTGAAAAGATGTGCAACTCTGGATTTATGTCTTTCTTGTGAATTAGTTCGACTATTTTTTTCTTTTCTTTTTTTTTTTTTTTGGCTTGGCTGGTTTGCGATAAAAGACTTGACGTCACAATTAAAAATCTGTCGTCGATGTGTCTGCTGTGTAACGGATCAGCCGGGGGGGGGGGGGGAGGGGGGAGGGGGGCAGTTAAGGTTGTCGTTACCCCTCTCCTCAAGAAATGAAAAAACAATATTAATTGAATAAATTATAGGTATGAAGGGCTAAGCTTGATCTTTTTCAAAATCTGTGTGAAAAAAACTGGTGTCTGTTTTGTTACCGATCAGCATAATATTCGACGTTAAGGTCAGGGTTGATGTTTTTAAAACAAAGATGTTGCTTGTTGGCGCAAGTGGTCGAAGGACACATTGCCTATATCCATCGTGTTTGGCTTGTGTCTGTATGAGGACTTGTGACTGTGAGGGCTTGTGACTGTGAGGACTTGTGAATGTGAGGACTTGTGAATGTGAGGACTTGTGGCTCTGTGAGGACTTGTGTCTGTGTGAGGACTTGTGACTGTGAGGGCTTGTGACTGTGTGGAGACTGGTGCCTTTGTGAGGACTTGTGTCTGTGTGAGGGCCTGTGACTGTGTGGAGACTGGTGCCTTTGTGAGGACTTGTGTCTGTGTGAGGGCCTGTGACTGTGAGAGCTTGTGGCTCTGTGAGGACTTGTGTCTGTGTGAGGACTTGTGACTGTGAGGACTTGTGAATGTGAGGATTTGTGACTGTGAGAGCTTGTGGCTCTGTGAGGACTTGTGACTGTATGGAGACTGGTGCCTGTGTGCGGACTTCTGTCTGTATGAGGACTTGTGACTGTGAGGGCTTGTGGCTCTGTGAGGACTTGTGTCTGTGTGAGGACTTGTGACTGTGAGGACTTGTGAATGTGAGGACTTGTGAATGTGAGGACTTGTGTCTGTGAGAGCTTGTGGCTCTGTGAGGACTTGTGACTGTGGGGACTTGTGACTGTGAGGACTTGTGACTCTGTGAGGACTTGTGACTGTGAGGACTTGTCTGTGTGAGGACTTGTGACCATATGAGGACTTGTGGCTGTGCGCGGGTTTTTGACAAAAATGGCGCTATGTCAATTCATGTCTTGTTACTCTGACGGCACCTGCGCCCCGTCACTTGACGATCTTGTTCTGTGCCCCCCTCCCCCTCTCCCTCCCTCCTCCACCTGTACCCGTGCCGCTCCAGGCTTCTGTACGTGTCTTGTCACTCTGACGGCACCTGGGCACTGTCACTTGACGGTCCTGTTGATGAAATTCTCGCTAATTATTTTAAAATCTTTTTTATTCTTTCGTTAATTTAATTAAAACAAAACACATCACAATATGGTCCATGCTGGAGTAAATAATAACCATAGAGGAACAGATCCAATCCGATTCCTCCCGCAGTGATATAAGAAAGAAAGAAAAAAAAAACCGCGGAGGGCGCGTGTCACCCGTTCTTGTTTATTTAGCAGATGTGTGCTTCATGAGCGTACACGAAACAAATGAGTCACAGATCGCTCCGATGGTTCGAAGATGCTCCTGTTTACGACTTCGCTTCCGCTGGATAATTGTGTCCCGGCGTTTTTTTTAGCCCAGCTTACGTTACACGTAAGCTGGGGTATTCCTATCGGTTTGCGGGCGGTGTCCGTTAGTTAGTTAGTTAGTTAGTTAGTTAGTTAGTTAGTTAGTTGTTTATTTAGTAAACTTTGGTTCAAAATGCATCTCCTCCTACAATTTTGATCCGATGTCATTTATTTTTGGTGTGAGGTATCCCTAAGGGGTCGTGCATACGGCTTGTGCTTTTCTAGTCGATCGGGTGATTTTTGAATTTTTGGCGAATTTTTAAAGAAAAAATTTTAAAATGTATCTCCTCCTACATTTTTGACCCGATGTCATTATGTCTCCCCGACCAAGGGGAGACATATAGTGTTTGTACGTTCTGTGTGTGTGTATGTGTGTACGTGTGTGTGTGTGTGTCTGTGTGTGTGTGTGTGTGTGTGTGTGTCAGTCTGTTGTGAACAAAGTGTTGTGTGCAAGATATCTCGAGAACGAAACGTCGGATCGACTTCAAACTTGATCGAATTATTCCTTGTTAAGGTCGGACGGTTCTATCAACTTTTGACGCATGTCACGTGATTAGGGCAAGAGTATGACGTCATTACGTAAAAATCTTGTGTGCGAAATTTCTCAGCCGCTGAACATCGGAGAAAGTTGAAACTTGGTGGGATTGTTGCTTGGTTGGTCCGAAAGACTCTGTAAATTTTTTTCGCGAGTAGAACGAACGAATGCGGCGTATGACGTCATCACGCAGAATATGTATATATTTTGAACAAGATCTTGTGTGCAAAATATCTCGATAACGGGAAGTCCTATCGACTCCAAATTTTATATCAATATTCCTTGAATCAGTCGGCGGGCTCTATCAATTTTTAGCGCATGTCAGGTGATTAAGGCAGGCGTATGACGTCATTACGTAAAAATCTTGTGTGCGAAATTTTTCAGCCGCTGAACATCGGAGAAAGTTGAAACTTGGTGGGATTGTTGCTTGGTTGGTCCGAAAGACCCTATATATTTTTTTCGCGAGTAGAACGAACGAATGCGGCATATGACGTCATCACGTAAAATATGTACATATTATAAACAGGGTCTTGTGTGCAAAATATCTCGATAACGGAAAGTCCTATCGACTTCAAATTTTGCATAGATATTCTTTGGATCAGTCGGACGGTTCTGTCAACTTTTTACGCATGTCACCTGATTAGGGCAGGTGTATGACGTCATTACATAAAAATCTTATGTGCCAAATTTCTCAGCTACTGAACATCGGAGAAAGTTGAAACTTGGTGGGATTGTTGCTTGTTAGGTCCGAAAGACTCTATAGGATTTTTTCGCGAGTAGAACGAACGAATGCGGCGTATGACGTCATCACGTAAAATATGTTTTATTTTATAAACAAGGTCTTGTGTGCAAAATATCTCGATAACGGGAAGTCCTATCGACTTCAAATTTTATATGAATATTCCTTGGGTCAGCCGGACTGTTCTGTCAATTTTTGGCGTGTCACGTGATTAGGGCGGGTGTATGACGTCATTGCGTAAAAATCTTGTGTGCGAAATTTCTCAGCTGCTGGACGCCGGAGAAAGGTGAAACTTTGGATTATTGCTTGGTAGGTCCGAAAGAAAGAACGAATGAAAGCGGCGTATGACGTCATCGCGTAAAATGTGTATATTTTGAACCAGATCTTTTATGCATAATATCTCGATAACGGAAAGTCATATCGACTTAAAATTTTATATGGATATTCCTTGATTCAGTCAGACGACTGTTTCAACTTTTGACAGGTAAAAAGTTATCAGTTCTTAAGCAAAACATCTCGACATAGGAAAGTCGGATCGACTTTAAATTTGGTGTAGTTATTCCTCGAATAGGTCACACGGTTTTATTAAACATTATTGAACTCGTATAGAAAATCAAGAAAGGTGCATAACGTCAACAGCCCCCCCCCCCACCCTAACCTCCCCATTTTTGGCTGCTTTGTTATCTATGCATGGGTGTTAACTGCGCTGGGGATTTCGGAAGATTTTCCCGAAGATTCTCTAGTGTTCCTGCATTCTTTAGAAAGCTTCAAAACAGTAACAGCATTATTGTCGGTCCATTGCTATTTGTTATTGCCTGAAATTGAAGTTTTTGTGCATTTCTCATCTGTGGTTGTTACGTAACGTGCCACTCAGTCAGGGGTCAGTGTCAGTTGCGGTGCATGATGGATCGTTATCTACGAGATCATGGAATGCTATTGTCATATTAAAGCTCTAAGCAGCTCTAGCTATTGATTTTTTTTCGCCGCATACTTGATTAGGTTACCAAGATGTGCTATATATAGGAGCCATGCTGTATCGATTAGCATTGTGTGCAGAAGCATTTTTCGCTATTAAATTGGGTCGTCTGATATCTTGTGTTATGAGGAGCAGCTCACCATTTTGCCTACGAAATGCCTCCCCCTTCTCCCACCGAGGTGGGTCATCTCTGATGCGCAGTTATGAAGAATGCCTTGCTAGTGCTATTTGGCCGATGGGAATGTGCGAAGACAAGGTAGTCTATCATGGCTATAACTACACTTAGGGTACAGACTGTTACCGTTGCCTTGGGTAAAAGGGTTAGAGTTGTGTTTATAGTCGGACCTACAGTAAATAGCTGAGGGGCGGGGGGGGGGGGGGGGGCAGTGTGGAGGATGATGGTCAGCAAAAAAAAAAAAAAAAAATCCCGACCACCTTCAAACCCGGATAAAAAGATGTAAGGTAAGAACCGTTTGTCGTGACCCCTTCCACATTCAGGTAAAAAGACGTACGGTAAAACCTGCCTGTCTTGACCACCTTTCAGACCCGGATAAAAATGTAACGTACAGTAAAACTGCTATAGCGACCAGGATCTGGATAAGAGAGGCCTACAGTAAAACCCGTTTTAGCGACCACCTTTCAGACTCCGATGAAAAAAGATGCTCATTTATATCTGTTTTAGTGACCACCATCTGTTTGGTTTATTTTATGATTTTTACAATGAATGAAGGTTATGTTTGCAGAAATGAATATTTTGTTTCAGTTTGAGGGGGTAGGGGGGTCATGGGTTTGGTCGGGGAGACATTTGTTTTTGTTCACAAAAACAAGAAACTTCAGTAGGTATCGATTGAAAGTGTGTAATATAAGCCTGCACTCTTATGTTTTGTGTGCACTGGCCGCTCTAGTTTATTTTTGGTATGAGGCACCCCTAAAGGGTCGTGCATACGGCTTGTGCTTTTTTAGTCGATCGCGCAATTTTTGTATTTTTGGGGAATTTTTAAAGCAAAATTTTCGAAAATAATTCAAAATGCATCTACTCCTACAATTTTGATTCGATGTCATTTATTTTTGGTGTGAGGCATCCCTAAGGAGTCGTGCATACGGCTTGTGCTTTTTTAGTCGATCGGGTGATTTTTGAATTTTAGGGGAATTTTTAAAGAAAAAAATTTAAAATGTGTCTCCTCCTACATTTTTGACCCGATGTGATTTATTTTTGGTATGAGGCATCCCTAAAGTGTCGTGCATACGGCTTGTGCTTTTCTAGTCGATCGGGTGATTTTTTAATTTTTGGGGAATTTTTGAAGAAAAAAATTTAAAATGTATCTCGTCCTACATTTTTTATCCGATGTCTTTTTTTTTAGCCCAGTTTGCTTTTTAGCCAACAGGGCTATACAGATGGGGGCAAGTATCGTCCGTCTGTCCGTCCGTCCGTCCGTCTGTCCGTCCCGCGACCGTTAAAAGTGGAATAACTTTTTTATTTTTTATCCGATTCTTACCAAATTTTAAACACGAGTTCCTAACCCTTTACTGCATTAGGAAATATTTTTATTTTTGCGGTTTAAACCATTTTTGGTGATTTTATTGCCAATTTGGGCAAAATACGAAAAAACCTATCTAGTCCCTCATTTTTCATCGGAAGATTCCGAAATTTTTTATGAAGAAACTAGGACTAAGGGGTAAAAAAGTAATTTTTTTCGATTTTTGAATTTCGCCTTATTTTTGAATCTACTGAGCTTCAAAGTTTGCAACTTCTAAAAATTGACAAATTTCCAATTTTTTTTTCTGAACAAAGTAGTTAAAGTGGAATATCGTTTTTATTTTTTATCCGATTCGTACCAAATTTTTTACACGAGTTTTTAGCCTTCTACTGCATTAGGAGTTTTTTTATTTTTTGGTTTAAACCATTTTTGGCGATTTTATTGCCAATTTGGGCAAAATACGAAAAAACCTATCTAGTCCCTCATTTTTCATCGGAAGATTCCGAAATTTTTCATGAAGAAACTAGAACTAAGGGGTGAAAAAAGTTCTTTTTTCGATTTTTGAATTTCGCCTTATTTTTGAATCTACTGAGCTTCAAAGTTTGCAACTTCTAAAAATTGGCAAATTTCCATTTTTTTTTCTTAACAAAGTAGTTAAAGTGGAATATCTTTTTTATTTTTCATCCGATTCGTACCAAATTTTAAACGCGAGTTTTTAACCTTCTACTGCATTAGGAATTATGTCTCCCCGACCAAGGGGAGACATATAGTGTTTGTACGTTCTGTGTGTGTGTATGTGTGTACGTGTGTGTGTGTGTCCGTGTGTGTGTGTGTGTGTGTGTGTGTCAGTCTGTTGTGAACAAAGTGTTGTGTGCAAGATATCTCGAGAACGAAACGTCGGATCGAGTTCAAACTTGATCGATTTATTCCTTGGTTAGGTCGGTCGGTTCTATCAACTTTTGACGCATGTCACGTGATTAGGACAGGCGTATGACGTCATTACGTAAAAATCTTGTGTGCGAAATTTCTCTGCCGCTGAACATCGGAGAAAGTTAAAACTTGGTGGGATTGTTGCTTGGTATGTCCGAAAGACTCTGTAGAATTTTTTCGCGAGTAGAACGAACGAATGCGGCGTATGACGTCATTACGTAAAATATGTATATTTGTTGAACAAGATCTTGTGTGCAATATATCTCGATAACGGAAAGTTCTATCGACTTCAAATTTTATATGAACATTCCTTGGGTCAGTCGGACGGTTCTATCAACTTTTCACGCATGTCACGTGATTAGGGCAGGCGTATGACGTCATTACGTAAAAATCTTTTGTGCGAAATTTCTCAGCCACTGAACTTCGGAGAAAGTTGAAACGTGGCAGGATTGTTGCTTGGTAGGTCCGAAAGATTGTATAGAATTTTTTCGCTAGTAGAACGAACGAATGCGGCGTACGACGTCATCACGTAAAATATGTATATATTATAAACAAAGTCTTGTGTGCGAAATATCTTGACAACGGAAAGCCCTATCGACTTCAAATTTTATATGAACATTCCTTGGGTCAGTCGGACGGCTCTGTCAACTTTTCACGCATGTCACGTGATTAGGGCAGGTGTATGACGTCATCACGTAAAAATCTTGTGTGCGAAATTTCTCAGCTGCTGAACATCATAGAAAGTTGAAACTTAATGGGATTGTTGTTTGGTAATTCCGAGTGATTCTGGATATTCTTTGGTTCGGTCAGACGACTGTTTCAACTTTTAAAAAAAATTATCTGTTGTTAAGCAAAATTTCTCGACATCGGAAAGTCGGATCGACTTTAAATTTGGTGTAGTTATTCCTCGGATAAGTCGCACGGTTTTGATTAAACATTACTAAATTCGTGTAGAAAATCAAGAAAGGTGTATAACGTCAACACTCCCCCCCCCCCCCGCCTCCCAATTTTTTAACTCCTTTGTTATCAAAACATAGGTGTTAACTAGGCTGGGGATTTCAGCGTTTTGCAGAATATTCTCGAGTGTTCTTGCATTCTTTAGAAAGCTTCAAAACAGTAACAGCATTAATGTCGGTCCAATGCTATTTGTTAGTGCCTGAAATTAAGCTTTTTGTGCGTTTCTTATCTACGGCTGTTACGTAACTTGCCACTCAGTCAGGGGTCAGTGTCAGTTGTGGTGCATGATGGAGTCGTCATCTACGAGGTCATGGAATGTTATAGGTCTAAGCAGGTCTAGCTATTGATTTTTTTTCGCCGCATACTTGATTCGGTTGCCAAGGTATCCTATATATAGGAGCTATTTTGTATCGATTGGCATTGTTTGCGGAAGCATTTTTCGCTAATAAAGTGGGTCATCTGATATCTTGTGTTATGAGAGGCAGCTCACCATTTTGGCACCGAAATGCCTTCCCCCTTCTCCCACCGAGGTGCGTCATCTGATGCGCAGTTATGAAGAAGGCCTTTCTTGTGCTATTTGGCCGATGGGAATGTGCGAAGACAAGGTAGTCTATCATGGCTGTAACTACACTTAGGGTACAGACCGTTACCGTTGCCTTGGGTAAAAGGGTTAGAGTTGTGTTTATAGTCGGAACTATATTAAATAGCTGGGGTGGGGGGGGGGGGGGAGGAGGGCGTGTGGAGGATGATGGTTAACAAAAAAAAAAAAAAAAATCCCGACCACCTTCAAGACCTGAATAAAAAGTAAGACCCGTTCGTCGTGACCCCTTCCAGATTCGGGTAAAAAGACGTACGGTAAAACCTGCCTGTCTTGACCAACTTCCAGACCCGGATAAAAATGTAACGTACAGTAAAACCACTATAATGACCTACTTCAGATCTGGGTGAGAAGGGCCTACAGTAAAACCCGTTTTAGCGACCACCTTCCAGACTCGGATGAAAAAAAGACGTCCATTTATAGCTGTTTTAGTGACCACCATCTGTGTGGTTTATTTTGAGTTTTTTTTTACAATGAATTAAGGTTATGTTTGCAGAAATGAACATTTTATTTCAGTAATTAAAAAAAAAGGATTTTTTTTTTTTTTGGGGGGGGGGGGGGAGGTCGGATCATGGGTTTGGTCGGGGAGACATTTGTTTTTGTTCACAAAAACAAGAAACTAAGTAGGTATCGACTGAAAGTGTACAACATAAGCCTGTACTCTTATGTTTTGTGTGCACTGGCCGCTCTAGTTTTTTTTTATTTTTTGGTTTAAACCATTTTTGGCGATTTTATTGCCGATTTGGGCAAAATACGAAAAAATCTATCTAGTCCCTCATTTTTCATCGGAAGATTCCGAAATTTGTTATGAAGAAACTAGAACTAAGGGGTGAAAAAAGTACATTTTTCGATTTTTGAATTTCGCCTTATTTTTGAATCCACTGAGCTTCGAAGTTTGCAGCTTTTAAAAAATTGGAAATTTCCATTTTTCTTCTTAAAAAAGCAAAGTTTCAATTTGCAGAGGGGCACAATATGTTACATGCAAGTACTTTTGGTTGGACTTTTCAGTAATTTTGTTGTCAGTAGGTCATTTCTATGATATTTTCAAGTGGGCGATAATAGGGAACATTGGGCGATAAAGCAAGAAAGTTGTAATTTTCACTTTAAAAGTGCAGGGATCAATTCTGTGTCCCGAAATTATGATAAATATGATATTTTTCGGATGGGCGATAATAGGGAATATTGGGCGATACTGCAAGAAAGTTGTAATTTTCGCTTTTAATGTGCAGGAAACAATTCTAGGACCCGAAAATATGATAAATATAATATTTTTCGGGTGGGCGATAATAGGGAACATTTTGCGATAATGCAAGAAAGTTGTAATTTTCGCTTTAAAAGAGCAGGAATCAATTCTATGACCCGAAAATATGATAAATGTGATATTTTTCGTGTGGGCGATAATAGGGAGCATTGGGCGATAATGCAAGAAAGTTGTAATTTTCGCTTTAAAAGTGCAGGGATCAATTCTATGACCCGAAAATATGATAAATGTGATATTTTTCGGGTAGGCGATAATAGGCAATATTGGGCGATAATGTAAAAAAAATTGTAATTTTCGCTTTAAAAGTGCAGGAATCAATTCTATGACCCGAAAATATGATAAAATGTGATATTTTTCGTGTTGGCGATAATAGGGAACATTGGGCGATAATGCAAGAAAGTTGTAATTTTCGCTTTAAAAGAGCAGGAATCAATTCTGTGACCCGAAAATATGATCAGTGTGATATTTTATGGGTGGGCGATAACAGGGAATATTGGGCGATAAAGCAAGAAAGTTGTAATTTTCGCTTTAAAAGTGCAGGAAACAATTCTAGGACCCGAAAATATGATAAATATAATATTTTTCGTGTGGGCGATAATAGGTAACATTGGGCGATAATGTAAGAAAGTTGTAATTTTCGCTTTAAAAGAGCAGGAATCAATTCTATGACCCGAAAATATGATAAATGTGATATTTTTCGTGTGGGCGATAATAGGGAACATTGGGCGATAATGCAAGAAAGTTGTAATTTTCGCTTTAAAAGTGCAGGAATCAATTCTGTGACCCGAAAATATGATCAATGTGATATTTTACGGGTGGGCGATAACAGGGAATATTGGGCGATAAAGCAAGAAAGTTGCAATTTTCGCTTTAAAAGCGCAGGAAACAATTCTAGGACCCGAAAATATGATAAATGTGATATTTTTCGGGTAGGCGATAATAGGCAATATTGGGCGATAATGTAAAAAAAATTGTAATTTTCGCTTTAAAAGTGCAGGAATCAATTCTATGACCCGAAAATATGATAAATGTGATATTTTTCGTGTTGGCGATAATAGGGAACATTGGGCGATAATGCAAGAAAGTTGTAATTTTCGCTTTAAAAGTGCAGGAATCAATTCTGTGACCCGAAAATATGATCAGTGTGATATTTTATGGGTGGGCGATAACAGGGAATATTGGGCGATAAAGCAAGAAAGTTGTAATTTTCGCTTTAAAAGTGCAGGAAACAATTCTAGGACCCGAAAATATGATAAATATAATATTTTTCGTGTGGGCGATAATAGGGAACATTGGGCGATAATGTAAGAAAGTTGTAATTTTCGCTTTAAAAGAGCAGGAATCAATTCTATGACCCGAAAATATGATAAATATAATATTTTTCGTGTGGGCGATAATAGGGAACATTGGGCGATAATGCAAGAAAGTTGTAATTTTCGCTTTAAAAGTGCAGGAATCAATTCTGTGACCCGAAAATATGATCAATGTGATATTTTACGGGTGGGCGATAACAGGGAATATTGGGCGATAAAGCAAGAAAGTTGTAATTTTCGCTTTAAAAGTGCAGGAAACAATTCTAGGACCCGAAAATATGATAAATGTGATATTTTTCGGGTAGGCGATAATAGGCAATATTGGGCGATAATGTAAAAAAAATTGTAATTTTCGCTTTAAAAGTGCAGGAATCAATTCTATAACCCGAAAATATGATAAATATGATATTTTTCGGATGGGCGATAATAGGGAATATTGGGCGATAATGCAAGAAAGTTGTAATTTTCGTTTTAAAAGTGCAGGGATCAATTATATGTCCCGAAAATATGAAAAATATGATATTTTTTGGATGGGCGATAATAGGGAACATTGGGCGATAATGCAAGAAAGTTGTAATTTTCGCTTTAAAAGTGCAGGAATCAATTCTATGACCCGAAAATATGATAAATGTGATATTTTTCGTGTGGGCGATAACAGGGAATATTGGGCGATAAAGCAAGAAAGTTGTAATTTTCGCTTTAAAAGTGCAGGAAACAATTCGAGGACCCGAAAATATCATAAATATAATATTTTTCGTGTGGGCGATAATAGGTAACATTGGGCGATAATGTAAGAAAGTTGTAATTTTCGCTTTAAAAGAGCAGGAATCAATTCTATAACCCGAAAATATGATAAATGTGATATTTTTCGGATGGGCGATAATAGGGAATATTGGGCGATAATGCAAGAAAGTTGTAATTTTCGCTTTAAAAGTGCAGGAATCAATTCTATGACCCGAAAATATGATAAATGTGATATTTTTCGGGTGGGCGATAATAGGGAATATTGGGCGATAGTGTAAGAAAATTGTAATTTTCGCTTTAAAAGTGCAGGAATCAATTCTGTGACCCGAAAATATGATAAATATGATATTTTTCGGATGGTCGATAATAGGGAACATTGGGCGATAATGCAAGAAAGTTGTAATTTTCGCTTTAAAAGTGCAGGAATCAATTCTGTGACCCGAAAATATGATCAATGTGATATTTTACGGGTGGGCGATAACAGGGAATATTGGGCGATAAAGCAAGAAAGTTGTAATTTTCGCTTTAAAAGAGCAGGAATCAATTCTATAACCCGAAAATATGATAAATATGATATTTTTCGGATGGGCGATAATAGGGAATATTGGGCGATAATGCAAGAAAGTTGTAATTTTCGCTTTAAAAGTGCAGGGATCAATTATATGTCCCGAAAATATGATAAATGTGATATTTTTCGGGTAGGCTATAATAGGCAATATTGGGCGATAATGTAAAAAAAATTGTAATTTTCGCTTTAAAAGTGCAGGAATCAATTCTATGACCCGAAAATATGATAAATGTGATATTTTTCGTGTTGGCGATAATAGGGAACATTGGGCGATAATGCAAGAAAGTTGTAATTTTCGCTTTAAAAGTGCAGGAATCAATTCTGTGACCCGAAAATATGATCAATGTGATATTTTATGGATGGGCGATAACAGGAAATATTGGGCGATAAAGCAAGAAAGTTGTAATTTTCGCTTTAAAAGTGCAGGAAACAATTCTAGGACCCGAAAATATGATAAATATAATATTTTTCGTGTGGGCGAT
The DNA here is from genome assembly GCA_949752745.1 of Protula sp. h YS-2021. NCBI lineage: Eukaryota > Metazoa > Annelida > Polychaeta > Sabellida > Serpulidae > Protula > Protula sp. h YS-2021. Next base: position 24,438 of record CATKHT010000191.1, read on the forward strand.
AATAGGCAATATTGGGCGATAATGTAAGAAAGTTGTAATTTTCGCTTTAAAAGAGCAGGAATCAATTCTATGACCCGAAAATATGATAAATGTGATATTTTTCGTGTGGGCGATAATAGGGAACATTGGGCGATAATGCAAGAAAGTTGTAATTTTCGCTTTAAAAGTGCAGGAATCAATTCTGTGACCCGAAAATATGATCAATGTGATATTTTACGGGTGGGCGATAACAGGGAATATTGGGCGATAAAGCAAGAAAGTTGTAATTTTCGCTTTAAAAGTGCAGGAAACAATTCTAGGACCCGAAAATATGATAAATGTGATATTTTTCGGGTAGGCGATAATAGGCAATATTGGGCGATAATGTAAAAAAAATTGTAATTTTCGCTTTAAAAGTGCAGGAATTAATTCTATGACCCGAAAATATGATAAATGTGATATTTTTCGTGTGGGCGATAATAGGGAACATTGGGCGATAATGCAAGAAAGTTGTAATTTTCGCTTTAAAAGTGCAGGAATCAATTCTGTGACCCGAAAATATGATCAATGTGATATTTTACGGGTGGGCGATAACAGGGAATATTGGGCGATAAAGCAAGAAAGTTGTAATTTTCGCTTTAAAAGTGCAGGAAACAATTCTAGGACCCGAAAATATGATAAATGTGATATTTTTCGGGTAGGCGATAATAGGCAATATTGGGCGATAATGTAAAAAAAATTGTAATTTTCGCTTTAAAAGTGCAGGAATTAATTCTATGACCCGAAAATATGATAAATGTGATATTTTTCGTGTTGGCGATAATAGGGAACATTGGGCGATAATGCAAGAAAGTTGTAATTTTCGCTTTAAAAGTGCAGGAATCAATTCTGTGACCCGAAAATATGATCAGTGTGATATTTTATGGGTGGGCGATAACAGGGAATATTGGGCGATAAGGCAAGAAAGTTGTAATTTTCGCTTTAAAAGTGCAGGAAACAATTCTAGGACCCGAAAATATGATAAATATAATATTTTTCGTGTGGGCGATAATAGGGAACATTTGGCGATAATGTAAGAAAGTTGTAATTTTCGCTTTAAAAGAGCAGGAATCAATTCTATGACCCGAAAATATGATAAATGTGATATTTTTCGTGTGGGCGATAATAGGGAACATTGGGCGATAATGCAAGAAAGTTGTAATTTTCGCTTTAAAAGTGCAGGAATCAATTCTGTGACCCGAAAATATGATCAATGTGATATTTTACGGGTGGGCGATAACAGGGAATATTGGGCGATAAAGCAAGAAAGTTGTAATTTTCGCTTTAAAAGTGCAGGAAACAATTTTAGGACCCGAAAATATGATAAATATAATATTTTTCGTGTGGGCGATAATAGGGAACATTGGGGTAATGTAAGAAAGTTGTAATTTTCGCTTTAAAAGAGCAGGAATCAATTCTATAACCCGAAAATATGATAAATATGATATTTTTCGGATGGGCGATAATAGGGAATATTGGGCGATAATGCAAGAAAGTTGTAATTTTCGCTTTAAAAGTGCAGGGATCAATTATATGTCCCGAAAATATGAAAAATATGATATTTTTTGGATGGGCGATAATAGGGAACATTGGGCGATAATGCAAGAAAGTTGTAATTTTCGCTTTAAAAGTGCAGGAATCAATTCTGTGACCCGAAAATATGATAAATGTGATATTTTTCGTGTGGGCGATAATAGGGAGCATTGGGCGATAATGCAAGAAAGTTGTAATTTTCGCTTTTAAAGTGCAGGAATCAATTCTGTGACCCGAAAATATGATCAATGTGATATTTTACGGGTGGGCGATAACAGGGAATATTGGGCGATAAAGCAAGAAAGTTGTAATTTTCGCTTTAAAAGTGCAGGAAACAATTCGAGGACCCGAAAATATCATAAATATAATATTTTTCGTGTGGGCGATAATAGGTAACATTGGGCGATAATGTAAGAAAGTTGTAATTTTCGCTTTAAAAGAGCAGGAATCAATTCTATAACCCGAAAATATGATAAATGTGATATTTTTCGGATGGGCGATAATAGGGAATATTGGGCGATAATGCAAGAAAGTTGTAATTTTCGCTTTAAAAGTGCAGGAATCAATTCTATGACCCGAAAATATGATAAATGTGATATTTTTCGGGTGGGCGATAATAGGGAATATTGGGCGATAGTGTAAGAAAATTGTAATTTTCGCTTTAAAAGTGCAGGAATCAATTCTGTGACCCGAAAATATGATAAATATGATATTTTTCGGATGGTCGATAATAGGGAACATTGGGCGATAATGCAAGAAAGTTGTAATTTTCGCTTTAAAAGTGCAGGAATCAATTCTGTGACCCGAAAATATGATCAATGTGATATTTTACGGGTGGGCGATAACAGGGAATATTGGGCGATAAAGCAAGAAAGTTGTAATTTTCGCTTTAAAAGAGCAGGAATCAATTCTATAACCCGAAAATATGATAAATATGATATTTTTCGGATGGGCGATAATAGGGAATATTGGGCGATAATGCAAGAAAGTTGTAATTTTCGCTTTAAAAGTGCAGGGATCAATTATATGTCCCGAAAATATGAAAAATATGATATTTTTTGGATGGGCGATAATAGGGAACATTGGGCGATAATGCAAGAAAGTTGTGATTTTCGCTTTAAAAGTGCAAGAATCAATTCTATGACCCGAAAATATGATAAATGTGATATTTTTCGTGTGGGCGATAATAGGGAACATTGGGCGATAATGCAAGAAAGTTGTAATTTTCGCTTTTAAAGTGCAGGAATCAATTCTGTGACCCGAAAATATGATCAATGTGATATTTTACGGGTGGGCGATAACAGGGAATATTGGGCGATAAAGCAAGAAAGTTGTAATTTTCGCTTTAAAAGTGCAGGAAACAATTCTAGGACCCGAAAATATCATAAATATAATATTTTTCGTGTGGGCGATAATAGGTAACATTGGGCGATAATGTAAGAAAGTTGTAATTTTCGCTTTAAAAGAGCAGGAATCAATTCTATAACCCGAAAATATGATAAATGTGATATTTTTCGGATGGGCGATAATAGGGAACATTGGGCGATAATGCAAGAAAGTTGTAATTTTCGCTTTAAAAGTGCAGGAATCAATTCTATGACCCGAAAATATGATAAATGTGATATTTTTCGGGTGGGCGATAATAGGGAATATTGGGCGATAATGTAAGAAAATTGTAATTTTCGCTTTAAAAGTGCAGGAATCAATTCTGTGACCCGAAAATATGATAAATATGATATTTTTCGTGTCGGCGATAATAGGGAACATTGGGCGATAATGCAAGAAAGTTGTAATTTTCGCTTTAAAAGTGCAGGAATCAATTCTATGACCCGAAAATATGATAAATGTGATATTTTTCGGGTGGGCGATAATAGGGAATATTGGGCGATAATGCAAGAAAGTTGTAATTTTCGCTTTAAAAGTGCAGGAAACAATTCTAGGACCCGAAAATATGATAAATATAATATTTTTCGGGTGGGCGATAATAGGGAACATTGGGCGATAATGTACGAATGTTGTGACCCGCGCATCAAGACAACCTAAGGAAACTTGTGCACTTGTCCAAAATAAGTACGAAAGTAAAATAAACATGCGCATTGGTCTGGAATAAGAACCGCGCATTAATCTTTATTAAGTTAAATAAACATGTGCACTGTTCCAAAATGAGAGCCGCGCATCAACGCAAATTAAATAAACATGCGCACTTGTCTGAATTAGAACCGCGCATCGAGGCAAGTTACATAAATATGCGCACTGGTCCGAAATGCGAGCGTTGTTTGAAGGTATCTATGGCAATCTATCCAGTCTACCAGATATACAAAAAATCTGTTCCCAATTTTTCTTGGAAAGAAATCTTTGTATGCATTTATCGGTCTATGTTCTGGTCCGGTGCTAAATTAATTATTGAGCTAGCTCTTTGCCGTCTCATCTTTTGAAGCTTGATATTTCAGGGAAATTCCTTCGCTCATGCACGCTGGAATGGGTCTTATTGCTTTTCGTAAGCTGGGACTTTGTCCTTGGACAAACTTGTTCTACCCTAAGCCAGGGGAAAATAACGCTGTTTATCTCGAGCCATTCATGAAAATCACTAAAGAAAAAAAAAAAGAAAGAAAGTACTTAACTCGAACATATCTGAAAATTTACGAGTAAATAAAAGATAATCGGGTTAGACCACTTCAGAGAAAAAGAATCTAGCGAAAAGGTGGCACAGAAGTCCAAAAACGCCGAAGGGTGGGGCGGGGGGCGGGGGGGGGCGGGGGTGTGCTGTGTTCTGCAGTATCGGCTCGTGCGTGCTTCATAGCTGAAAGCACCAAGCAAAACTATTTCTTTTCTAAAAGAAATACACTTGTACAGTAAGTTTTAAAGTGAATTTAATTGGTTTTAGATGTATACACTACTTGTTCTGTTTACTTGAATTGATTTTAGTTTCAACAGAGTCTTCCTATAGCAACAGAACCGACACAATATGACCCTAACGGGTTGCTGGTGTCGTTAAACCAATCAATCAATCATAGCTGAAACTGACAAAATCACGTAGAAAAGTCTTCGGTAACCTGGCATAATTCCTCTGTCGGTTGTAGTTTCGAATGCGTGAGAAATTGATGTTGATTGGGGAAACAAAATGGAAACGACTCTTTTATTGTGAACGAAAGACATCAAAGAAATTGAAAAAGTGGGTAAATGCTGCAATCTCATTGGTCGATTCCAAACTCAAGATTTTTTTTTAAATGTTGATGAGTTATTTGTATTCAAAAACGCCTGTAACGTGATGTTGCAAAGAATCTGTTGAATTAATTTGGGTCGACATAAAGTTGTTATGAACCAGTTATGAAAAGGTTCACTTAACGTCAACATTTTCGTTCTAGTCAATAATTCGCAGATATTAACTTGTTTTGCGTCAGTATGAAATATCACAGAAAAAGTGTTCACTTTTATGCGAACATTTTCATATCTGGTCAATTACATCTTTATGTTCACTCTAAGTCAGTCTAAGTCATGCTTTGTTACATGACTGAACTGGCGTTTCCATTACAAATAATTGCAATATTCATCGACTTTTGCATTCTGGTCAACATTGAGAAACTATTGACTTGGCAATCGACCAATGAAATTGCAGCATTTACCCAAGTCATGTGCCAATAACAATATATCAGTTGAATCAAGCCAAGATCTGCTAATTGTTAAAAGCTTTGATTTCGCTGACGTTTTTACCCTGAAATATAGAAATGAGTGAGGCAAAAAGATCACTTCAGTGAGAGGGAGAGGAAAGACAGACTTGGAGAATCTAATAAAGAATCGTGGGAAACGGTTATTGGCCGGGGGAGACATTTGTTTTTGTAGCCATGTTGTCTATTTTCGTGCCTCCCACGAAAGCAATAGGCACTGTTGGTTTTCCATCATTGATGAAGTTTCGATTAAGTAAATTGGAGATTGGAAATCATTTGTAGTTTCTGGGATATGTATGAGAGTTGTCTGGGGGAGGTGGGGGATCAGAGGGAGGCGGGGAGGACGGATGTCGTATGTGTGGGAGTTGTCTGGGGGAGGGTGGAACAGAGGGGGCGGATGTCGTATGTATGGCTATTGCCGAGTTCTGTATTTTACTGAGCGATAATGGAAATTTTCCGCACTCGAAGCTATGGATGTGTCACGTTGGGGGGGGGGGGGGGGGGGGTGGGGATGGGGGCCGGGAGCAGGGGGAGGGGGTGAGGAAAGATTCCCACCCCTCTCAAGCGGCGCCAGGGCGAGTTCCATATTAATTTCGATTTCCAAGCAAGCGATCTTTTAGCATTCATCGAACTTCGTTCATTTTTTCGAAAAAGAAGTTCGAATTGATGATGGGTTAGCAGTCAGAGTGAAAGAGTGTGGGAGTGAGATAGGGTGAGAGTGTGCGTGATAGAGAGAGAGTGAGAGAGTGTGAGTGATAGAGTGAGAGAGAGAGTGAGAGTGTAAGTGTGAGTGATAGAGTTAGCAGTCAGAGTGAGAGAGTGTGGGAGTGAGATAGGGTGAGACTGAGTGATAAGTTGAGAGAGAAAGTGTGAGAGTGTGAGTGATAGGGTTAGCAGTCAGAGTGAGTGTGGGAGTGAGATAGTGTGAAAGTATGAGTGATAGAGTGAGAGAAAGTGTGTGTGATGGATAGGGTTAGCAGTCAGAGTGAGAGAGAGAGTGAGTGATAGGGTTAGCAGTCAGAGTGAGAGAGTGTGGGAGTGAGATAGTGTGAGTGATAGAGTGAGTGACAGTGAGAGAGAGTGAGGGAGCGAGAGTGTGAGAGTGACAGAGTGAGAGTGAAAGTGAGTGTGATAATGTGAGAGTGTGAGAGACTGTGAGAGTGAGTGAGAAAGCGAGAGTGTGAAAGTGCTAGTGTGAGAGACTGAGTGAGAGTGGGTGAGTGTGAGAGGGTGAGTGTGAGAGTGGGTGAGTGTGAGAGTGAGGAGAAAAATAACGAAATTCTATAGGTCATCTATAGACGAAATATGGTAGGAAACGGATTATCAGGGTTGGAGTAACAGCCGGCGATGGACGAACGAACAAACAGACGGACAACACCCAAACCTATAGTCCCGCTGCGGGGCCTGTATACTCGATTGGGGCCCTAAAAAGGGATGAGAAACAAGCCTGTTTTTCTTCCTGGCCTAAGTCTTCTTTTCGATTTTAGCCGGATTGCTGAAGAGTCTTTCCGGATACTTCTGACGTCATAATGTAGTTACATACTGTGTTAAAAATTCAAACCCTTGTCCCACCCCTGTACGCAAAAATTATGACCTGACTGTCGGATTTGCAGCATTTACGTTCGCATAGATCTAGACCCTCCCCTCCCTCCTCCCTCCTCTTCCCCCTGCCCTAGCTCTTCCCTTCCTCCTTCCCCCCTCCCTTCCCCCCCTCCCCTCCCCCACCTTGTGCGTAAAAAGTTAATGGTTGATTCATTGCAAAATAACCTCCCCCCCGTAAAATAACCTGACAAAGCAAACCTCAAAGTATACGCCCCTGGCCTTTTCGCTGCCCTCCCCCCCCCCCCCCCCACCTTCAGTTCCAACAGTAATATCAGCCGCCGTTCCAAAAAAAAAAAAAGAAAAGACGCCCTTATAAACACTTTTACGTATTTTTAACGCTTTTTTAACTGTCTTCCATCCGGAAAAAAACATTAAAAACACTGGATTTCATTGGGAAAAGATTTCAAGAAACATCAAAGCTGAAACAAAGTAAATAAAAAAACTCCACTTTAGTACAAATCCCTGAAAACAAAGAAACAGCGCTAAATAGCCCCCAAGCGGGGCTTTAGTCCGGGAGAGGAATATAGGTTTGAGTTCTGTCTGTCCGTCCGCCCGTCCGTCCTTCCATCAATGACTGTTCCCCCTAGCATGATAATCCGTTTTCTATGACATTTCGGATATACAGACGACCTACCGTAGTGGGCAGTTGTACGTTATTTTCATTTTGACCTTAAAACCAATTTTAAGGTCACAATGGCCGCCATCTTGGATTCAGATTGGAGCTGTTTTCTCCACGATGGCTCATTAGCCCCAAAGCGGGATTATAGGTTTGGGTGCTGTTCGTCCGTCCGGCCGTCCATCGCCGGCTGTTACTCGCACCCTGACAGTCCGTTTCCCATGACATTTGGTTATGTTATGATGCATGTTATTATTATTTTGACCTTGGCCTAACTTCGAGGTCACAATGGCCGCCATCTTGGATTTTCATTTCCGGTTGGGGGGGGGGGGCTGTGCTTTCTACGATGGCTTGTTTAGTTTTGAGGTTGGCTTGTGGGGGGGGGGGGGGTGGGTGCAGGGGTGTTCGAGCTGCCTGGCATTTTATTGTTTTATTTTTTGATCGATTAAGATGTGCGAGTGACGAAAGCATCTCACATCGACAGAGGTCAACAATTTTGCGTAACATTAAGACAACGCCTAAATAACTATCGACGTTTCCTCGGCGCCTAAATAACTATCCCATCGATGTTTTAGTCAAGAGAACTAATTTTGAGCAGTTACAGTCTGTTGGAAGGTGAATAGAAAAAAAAACTCCAGGGATTTCTACCTCCTTTGGTTATGCCTTGAATTTCTTATAATTAGCTACTTGAAAAGAGAATATATATCTTTGTTTTCTTGTCCTCACTTTGTATATTTTCGCTGGAGCGTTGTGGCTTTTGCGAGGCTCTCATAACCGAATTCCTAGAGTGGCCTTCTGGCAGTTCTGCCATCACTTTTGCAGTGATCTGTTATTCTATCTGCCATTTTCGCCCAACAGATATATATCTTGAAATGCGTAGACAAATCCAAGCTTTAGTTGCCGTTTTCAAAAGCTTGCCAATTTATTTTTTGTGTGGGAATTCTTCGAGGAATTTAATTGGCAGATCGGGGGAGAGGGGTGGGGTTTATAGGTTGTCCTTTGGGGCCAATTTAGGAGAAGACCACAACCCCGTTTCCCTATTGAGACCACACCGGAAGTAGTTTACATTCTCCCGCACTCCACTCGTCCCAGTCATGAACGTAAATCTGTAATTATTATTATTATTATTATTGTTGTTGTTGTTACTGTTGTTCTTCTTCGTATTATTATTCTCACATGGTATCAAAGATACCATATGAGGTTGAAATGCTTAGAATTCTTCACCTATTTTTTTTTTTTGTTTTTTTTTTTTGTTTTTTTTTTTTTTTTGTTTTTTTTTAGTTTTCCGCCAAAATCTTGTTCGCGCTTCTCCTCCGAAACCGCTGGGCGTAGAAAGATGAAACTTGGCACACGTATGTAGACCAACGTGAACTCGATCTGCGTCGATTTTCAGTGACCTAAAGCATTGTCTTCAAGGTCAAATTCAAGGTCAAAGGTCAATTGCGGCCGAATTCTTGTTCGCGCTTCTTCTCAGAAACGGCTGGGCGCAGAAAGTTGAAACTTGGCACACATACGCAGACTAATGTGAACTGGATCTGCGCTGAATTTCAGTGACCTTGAGCATTGTTTTCAAGGTCAAATTCAAGGTCAAATTTAAAAAAAGTAATAAATCGAAAACGGTTAGAGATAGAGCGATTCTGAGCGAATTTTCGACCCGAAGGGTATAACTTATCGCATAAAAGGATATCTCGGCGAGCTCGATCTGGTCGGGTGACGATCGACGTCGAAACCGGAAGTTGGGTAATATCTCGAAAACGGTTAGAGATAGAGCGATTCTGAGCGAATTTTCGGCCCAAAGGGTATAACACACTGTATAAGAAGTGTTCCCGGCGAGCTCGATCCGGTCGGGTGACGATCGACGTCGAAACCGGAAGTTGGCTAATATCTCGAAAACGGTTAGAGATAGAGCGATTCTGAGCGAATTTTCGACCCGACGGGTTTAAAACAGTTGTATAAAAGGGTATCTCGGCGAGCGCGACCCGGTCGGGTGACGATCGACGTCGAAACCGGAAGTTGGCTAATATCTCGAAAACGGTTAGAGATAGAGCGATTCTGAGCGAATTTTCGACCCGACGGGTTTAAAACAGTTGTATAAAAGGGTATCTCGGAGAGCGCGACACGGTCGGGTGACGATCGACGTCGAAACCGGAAGTTGGCTAATATCTCGAAAACGGTTAGAGATAGAGCGATTCTGACGAATTTTCGACCCTACGGGTTTAAAACTGTTGTATAAAAGGGTATCTCGGCGAGCGCGACCCGGTCGGGTGACGATCGACGTCGAAACCGGAAGTTGGCTAATATCTCGAAAACGGTTAGAGATAGAGCGATTCTGAGCGAATTTTCGGAACAAAGGGTATAACACACTGTATAAAAAGTGTTCCCGGCGAGCTCGACCCTGTCGGGTGACGATCGACGTCGAAACCGGAAGTTGGCTAATATCTCGAAAACGGTTAGAGATAGAGCGATTCTGAGCGAATTTTCGACCCGACGGGTTTAAAACAGTTGTATAAACGGGTATCTCGGAGAGCGCGACCCGGTCGGGTGACGATCGACGTCGAAACCGGAAGTTGGCCAATATCTCGAAAACGGTTAGAGATAGAGCGATTCTGAGCGAATTTTCGACCCTACGGGTTTAAAACAGTTGTATAAAAGGGTATCTCGGCGAGCGCGACCCGGTCGGGTGACGATCGACGTCGAAACCGGAAGTTGGCTAATATCTCGAAAACGGTTAGAGATAGAGCGATTCTGAGCGAATTTTCGGCCCAAAGGGTATAACACACTGTATAAAAAGTGTTCCCGGCGAGCTCGATCCGGTCGGGTGACGATCGACGTCGAAACCGGAAGTTGGCTAATATCTCGAAAACGGTTAGAGATAGAGCGATTCTGAGCGAATTTTCGACCCTACGGGTTTAAAACAGTTGTACAAAAGGGTATCTCGGCGAGCGCGACCCGGTCGGGTGACGATCGACGTCGAAACCGGAAGTTGGCTAATATCTCGAAAACGGTTAGAGATAGAGCGATTCTGAGCGAATTTTCGGAACAAAGGGTATAACACACTGTATTAAAAGTGTTCCCGGCGAGCTCGACCCGGTCGGGTGACGATCGACGTCGAAACCGGAAGTTGGCTAATATCTCGAAAACGGTTAGAGATAGAGCGATTCTGAGCGAATTTTCGACCCGACGGGTTTTAAACAGTTGTATAAAAGGGTATCTCGGCGAGCGCGACCCGGTCGGGTGACGATCGACGTCGAAACCGGAAGTTGGCTAATATCTCGAAAACGGTTAGAGATAGAGCGATTCTGAGCGAATTTTCGACCCGACGGGTTTAAAACAGTTGTATAAAAGGGTATCTCGGAGAGCGCGACCCGGTCGGGTGACGATCGACGTCGAAACCGGAAGTTGGCTAATATCTCGAAAACGGTTAGAGATAGAGCGATTCTGAGCGAATTTTCGGCCCGAAGGGTATAACACACTGTATAAAA
>CATKHT010000192.1:0-26021 GCA_949752745.1 Protula sp. h YS-2021
CCCCCGGTCACCTTTGAGCTGTTGGTCACGGTCCAGGGCACTTCTCTCCCTCTCGCTGAGCGAGTTGAGGTGTGACGACTCGACCTGCTGGTGGAGGTGCTCTAGTTCGCGGACACTCGCACCCACGCGGTCATCACCGTCGACATCGTTCTAAAAAACACAGGCATTACAGCACCAGTACCTACAGTACCAGTACAGTCCCAGTACCAGCACCTACAGAACTACAAACCCCCAATCATAAGTAAATACTAGAGAACTACGTTTCACATGGACGTCATGTGTGTAATGACGAAAGCTCTGCACTCGTCATTTCCTTGTTATTTATGAGATGACTTTGGGTTGGTGTGTTACCGCACAGACATAAAAAACACAAGCTGGAATAAACAGCAATTACTTGAAATAATTTGTAGCAATTGCTATTGACAGCAAGGGGAGAAGTAGAGGGGGGGGAGGGGAGGGGAGGAGGGAAGGGGGGACGTACGTGGAGTGTAAGTGTTTGTTGACAATCGCCTCCATCTCCTGGTCCTTCCCGCGAGGGGGGGGGGGGGGAGAGGGCGGACGTTCCTGGGGTGTGGGGGAGGGGGAGGGGGAGGGAGGGGAGGGGCGTACCTTGAGTGTGGGGTGAGCAGGAAGGGGTGGAGGGAATATCTGGAGTGTGGAAAGGAGGGGGAGGGGAGGGGGGCGTACTTGGAATGTGGCGAGGGTTAGAGGGGTTGGGAGCGTACTTGGAATGTGGGATGAGGAGGGGAGTGGAGAGGGGAGGGAGGGGAGGGAGGAGAGGGGGCGTACCTGGAGTGTGAGTGCCTGTTGACGACCGCCTCCATCTCCTGGTCCTTCACGCGTTTCAGTGAGGGAGGGGGAGGGGGAGGGAGAGGGGGGAGGGGGAGGGGGAGGGGGGCACGCACCTGGAGTGTGAGTGCCTGTTGATGACCGCCTCCATCTCCTGGCCCTTCACGCGTTTCAGTGAGGGAGTGGGGGGGGAGGGGGAGGGAGAGGGGGGAGGGGAGGAGGGAAGGGGGCGTACCTGGAGTGTGAGTGCCTGTTGACGACCGCCTCCTTCTCCTGGCCCTTCACGCGTTTCAGTGAGGGAGGGGGGGGGGGGGGAGGAGGGAGAGGGGGGAGGGGGAGGGTCGAGGGGTGGAGTGGTGAGTGCCTGTTGACGACCGCCTCCATCTCCTGGCCCTTCACGCGTTTTCAGTGAGAGAGGGGGAGGGGGAGGGGGAGGGAGAGGGGGAGGGGGAGGGCCGAGGGGTGGAGTGTGAGTGCCTGTTGACGACCGCCTCCATCTCCTGGCCCTTCACGCGTTTCAGTGAGGGAGGGGGAGGGGGAGGGGGGAGGGGGAGGGAGAGGGGGAGGGGGAGGGCCGAGGGGGGCGTACCTGGAGTGTGAGTGCCTGTTGACGACCGCCTCCATCTCCTCTGGCCCTTCACGCGTTTCAGTGAGGGAGGGGGAGGGGGAGTGGAGGGGGAGGGAGAGGGGGAGGGCCGATGGGGGCTACCTGGAGTGTGAGTGCCTGTTGACGACCGCCTCCATCTCCTGGTCCTTCACGCGTTTCAGCCTCTCTATCGCCTCGTCGTGCTCCCGGTGAAGGTCGTCCAGTATCTGCCTGTCAACAACAACACCGCCGCGCTCTCACCCACTTTTATTCAACAGTTTAATTTTCTTTATATTCTCGTTTTATTTATGTTTTTATGCAGTTTTCCAATTACACATAACAGTTCTCCATTTACACACAGCAGATCTCCATTTACACACAGCAGTCCTCAGATTTAGGCCCACCCGCGCCATGGCGCGTCAAAATTTTTTGGGGCGCGTGAAATTTGGGAGCGACGCGCTCGTGGGCGCGTCAAAATCGTAAGCGACGCGCCTGGGGTATTCTGATTTTTTTTCAAGGTTATGTGTCCATGACGTCTCCGTGTATGTGTGGTTACATGATGTTAACAACTTATAGTGTACTCATAACTTCCACTGTTACGATCGAGTACACTGGCGGTTACCAGCAAGTGTCCAGTGTTGACCTGATGTATAAGATGTGCTATTCTGTTTCACATTTTTTCTTCACTTAATTTTTAATCCAGCCGACCTTGTCGGACTGGGTTAGTCGTATGTGCGTATGTTAAACTTATTTCTTTAAAATGCTACTCCTCCCACAGTTTTGCTCCAATCGTTTTGATATCACGCAGGAATGTTCCCTGGGTGGTCCCCCACCTAGCTATTACGTTTTTTGACGATTGACGAAAAACTGACAAAATGGCGGCACTGTTTGGCCCGTTTTGACCCATTTTTAAATTTTTAAAATGCTACTCCTCCTACAGTTTTACTCAGATCGTTTAAATGTTACGCAGGGATGTTCCCCAGGGGTTCGCCTACCAGACTGTTGTTTTTTTTTTTTTCGCGGTTCGCCAAAAACTGCCGAAATGGCGGAACTTTGAAGTTTGGCAAAAACTGGAATAAATGGTACTAAATAACTGAATTGTCAAACCATTCATTTCTCTCAGTCTTCTTCAAATACTTATAAAATTAAATCGAAAGTTTCTTGGGTGCTTCTCCACCTGCACTTTGCTTTTTTCACAAATGACAAAAAAAAAAAAAAAAAAAAAAAAAAAAAAAAAAAAAAATGCCGAAATGGAGGAATTTTAACAAATTTGTAAAATTGTGTAAATGTCGGTAAATACGTGAATCGTCAAAACCCAACCTCTCCAACATCCCTTTTCCGGTAGTTTCCACCCGGGAAAACTCGTTTTTGTGTATTAAAATTAGAGCTGTAAGCGGATCCTCGTGTACACGGTACCGTATAGTGTCTTGCCATTACACGGATCCAAAACCCATTACACGATACACAAACTACTTCATGAGCTCTGAGCGAAACGAAACCGATGTGATGCTCTATGGCTGTGGCGCTGTATCATAACAACATGCCCCCCCCCCCCCCCCCCCCCGTGTAGGTATTGATCCGGCGCACGACGTGTATTGTAACTACACGGTACACGCCATGGACGTGGTATCTTCTTACAATGTACATGCATTTAGCATTGCATCGAATTTCAAACAAAAACATGGCAGAAAAAAACGTTCTTGGGTTTGGGAAGTCTTTGAAAAGGAAGGGAAAATACAAATGCAAACTTGGAACAAAAATTACTAAGTGCCGATAACTGACAAAAAAACAGCCATTGGTGATTCAGCATAAACATTTTACTGCGTACACTGCCTTTGTTTAGTAACCGTAGTTTTATGTGTTATGTTGTCCGTGTAGTTCCGTGTACTGTACACGTGTACTGTTCTCGGGATCCGCTTCAGCTCTAATTTATTCCCCACAGGGGGAATATATGCGATCGACCGCGTGTCGGTCTGTCGGTCGGTCGGTCTGTCATCAAGAGCTTGTTAACACGATAACTTAAAAACTGCAGCAAGGATTTTAATGAAACTTGGTATGTGGCTTCTATGTGAGCAAACACAGATCGGTATTGTAAATGGGCCAGGTTCGTCCAAGGAAAATGGACCAGCTGGACTTAGAAAATTTCAGTCCTTGACTATTGATGGCCATGTTTAACTGATATGGGCCTGTGGGGAATATGTGGGCTATGCACACTGCTCTAGTTAAAACTAGAACATTATTTCGCTAGCGAAATGTTAAACACTTGACAAAAATTAAAACGCAAAAATACTTCCTTCAACGAATTATTTCTTGAATAATATATTGCAAACATATATCTTGCAGCCGAGCAGTGTTTGGTTTTTGTTGGGTTAAGGTTTTATTGACTTAGCAGGCATACGTCGTGTTAGCTATTTACACAGTAAGAGTTCGCACAAAGCTCAGCAACTGCGTTCTGTGATGTACGTTAAATGCACTGCATTTACTTGCAAAAATACACTTTTTTCATATGGCGTTTTAACAAAGAAAACGAAATCGAAGGCGAAAATAAAAAGTGACATGCACACGTTCAGATCAAGCTCTTCATAAGTCCCAAGTTTCATGGTCCCAGGGCTCATAGTGTCAGAGAAGAAGACACAAAAAATCGGAAAAACTATCAAGAAAAAAAAAGACGAACGGCTGCTCGCACAAATTCATGTAACTCTTGCGAGCCAAAGGCTTGTCAAGTGTTAATTATGAAAAAGTTACGTTCAGAAACAAAATTCATTTTTTGGCCTAACAGTATTCGTTTCAGAGTTTTTCTCTCTTTCCTCGGCTTGGAATACTTGTTTTGCTTTTTGGTGCGTCAAAACTGTAACTAACGCGCTGGCACGCGCGTCAAATTTTAATCTGAAGCGCCTAGGGCGCGTCAAACCGCCAGCTCAGGCGCTCGTGGGCGCGTCAGCGCTCTTGAAAATCTTACGGACTGACATAGCAGCTCACCATATACACATAGCAGTTCTCCATTTAAACAGAACAGTTCTCTATTTACACAGAGTAGTTTCTCCATTTACACATAGCAGTTTTCCATTTACACAGAGCAGTTTTCGATTTACACAGGGGCAGTTCTCTATTTACACAGAGCAGTTTACCATTTACAAACAGCAGTTCTCCATATATACAAAAATTGAAAGCTGCACAATAAATAATGGTTATACAAGTCAATATTTTGAAATAAAAAATGGAGTAAGACAAGGAGATCCTCTCTCAGCACTGTTATTTATTATAGCGGTTGAAATTTTAGCAATCTCGACAACAGAAAATAACAACATTAAAGGTATCAAGGTAAATAATATTGAGACGAAAATCAGCCTTTTGGCCGATGATACAACTTTATTACTAAGCGATATACTTTCTTTAAGAAATGTATTAAATGTGTTTGTTATGTTTTACTATACTTCTGGTCTGGCAGTAAATATTGAAAAGTCAGAGATATTGCAAATAGGTAGAGCGCCAATGAGATTTCTTGAAAAGAAACCTTTTAGATTTAAATGGACAGAGGGTGATGTAGTATCTTTGGGCATACGTTACTTTAACTAGATGCTGTCAGAGAGCAGCAATATCCCCGTGAAACCCTAAATATTACCCCTATGCAATATCTAAGCTAATGGATTACCATGACAGGAAACTGGACACCCCTTCCTTGAACGACAAATCAACAATACTACAAACTGTCTTTGAACAGATATAACCCGAATCTATTTTTTATTAATCTAATGTAATCTAATCTAATCCACGAAGTCCACTCCGTTTGCATATACAGTGTATGTCGATTTATGACGATTTTTAAAAGCCTGTCATTTTGTCAATTTTGCTTCGATCAAACTGAAACCTTGACGTTGCACATCTTTATACCCTATATGTTGCCTATATGAAATATGAAAGCTGAATTATGCTTCGTTGATATAGAAGTGGTGTCCCAAAGTCCTATACATGTGCGCATATGTCTATTTTCGACGATTTTCAAAGCCTGTCAATTTGTCAATTTTGCTTCGATCACACTGAAACCTTGACGTTGCACATCTTTATACCCTATATTTTGCCTGTATGAAATATGAAAGCTGAATTATGCTTCGTTGATATAGAAGTGGTGTCCACAAAGTCCTATACATGTGCACATATGTCTATTTTCGACGATTTTCAAAAGCCTGTCAATTTGTCAATTTTGCTTCGATCAAACTGAAACCTTGACGTTGCACATCTTTATACCCTATATTTTGCCTGTATGAAATATGAAAGCTGAATTATGCTTCGTTGATATAGAAGTGGTGTCCACAAAGTCCTAGCTTGAAAGAGGGGACGGACGGACGGACGGGCCGAACGAGAGGTATCTTATGTGGGGGGTGGCTGCATTATGTGGTAGCATTTGATATGCCTGAAATGCATTTAAAGTGGTAGGTCACGGACAAGATTATTTGAGAATAAAAAATACTTATGTGGTGGTTTATATTTGCCCGTGCCCTTGTGTGGTTCCCAGCAGGCGTCATGTCAAGGTCAATAATGTTTAAGCTTGTGTGTGTCATTTGTAAATAAACGGAATTATATATGTGGCACTTTACTGTATAAAGATATTTTACAACTTATCTGTCACAACTGCGCATATTTATTCAACTTGCGTTGTTGCGTGGTGCTTATTTTAGACCAGTGCGCATGTTAGTTTAACTTGCGTTAATGCATGGTGCTTATTTTAGACCAGTGCGCATGTTTATTTAACTTGCGTTAATGCGTGGTTCGCCTTTGGAAAAACTGCGCATATTTTTTTAACTTGCGTTGATGCGCGGTTCACATTTCGGATCACGGCGCATGTCAACTTAACTTGCGTCGATGTGCGGTTCACATTTCGGACCAGCGCGCATGTTTGGTTAACGTGCACTGATGCGCGGTTTGTATTTCGGACCACTGCGCATATCTATTTAACTTGCGTCAAAGCGTGGTTCGCATTTCGAACCAGTGCGCATGTTCATTTAACTTGCGTCGATGCCCGGTTCGCATTTCGGACCACTGCGCATGTTTATGCAACTTACGTTGATGCGCGGTTCACAATTCGGACCAGTGCGCATGATTACATAACTTGCGTCGATGCGTGGTTTTTTCCGACCAGTGCATATATTTAACGTGCGTTAATGCGTGGTGCTTATTTCGGAAACTGCGCATGTCTATTCAACTTGCGTCGTTGCATGGTTCTTTTGTCGGACCAGTGCGCATGTTTATTTAACTTGCGTCGATGCGCGGTTCGCATTTCGAACCAGTGCGCATGTTTTTTTTTACCTTGCGTCCATGTCCGGTTGCGCATTTCGAAACAGTGCGCATGTTTATTCAACTTCCGTTGATGCGCGGTTCGCATTTCGGACTAGTGCGCAGGTTTGTTTAGCTTGCGTTGATGCGAGATTCACATTTTGGACCAGTGCGCATGTTTCTTTTATTTGCGTTGATGCACGGTTCTTATTTTAGACAAATGCGCAGGTTTATTTAACTTGCGTTGATGAGCGGTTCACATTTCGGACCAGTGCGCATGTTTCTTTTATTTGCGTTGATGCACGGTTCTTGTTTTAGACAAATGCGCATGTCTATTTAACTTGCATCGATGCGCGGTTCACATTTTGGACGAGTGCGCATGTTTGGTTAATGTGCACTGATGCGCGGTTCAAATTTCGGACCAGTGCGCATATTTATTAAACTTGCGTCGATGCGCGGTTCGCATTTCGAAGCAGTGCGCATGTTTATTTCACTTGCGTCCATGCCCGGATCACATTTCGGACTAGTGCGCATGTTTATTCAACTTCGCTGATGAGCATTTCGCATTTCGGACTAGTGCGCATGTTCATTTCGCGTGCGTTGGAGCGTGATTCACATTTCGGACAACTGCGCATGTTTATTTAACTTCAGTTGATGCCCGGTTCGCATTTCGGACTAGTGCGCATGTTTATTTAACTGGCGTTGATGGGCGGTTCACATTTCGGACCAGTGCGCATGATTACTTAACTTGCATCGCGGCGTGGTTCTTTGTTCGGACCAGTGCACATATTTATTTAACTTGCGTCGATGCGCGGTTCGCATTTCGAACTAGTGCGCATGTTTTTTTTACCTTGCGTCCATGTCCGGTTGCGCATTTCGAAACAGTGCGCATGTTTATTCAACTTCCGTTGATGAGCGGTTCGCATTTCGGACTAGTGCGCATGTTCATTTAGCTTGCGTTGATGCGCGTTTCTTATTTTGGACCAGTGCACATGTTTATTTAACTTGCGTTGATGCGCGGTTCACATTTCGGACAACTGCGCATGTTTATTTCACTTGCAATAATGCGCGGTTCGCATTTGGAACCAGTGCGCATGTTTGTTTAACTTGCGTTGATGCGCGGTTCACATTTCGGACCAGTGCGCATGATTACTTAACTTGCATCAATGCGTGGTTCTTTGTTCGGACCAGTGCACATATTTATTTAACTTGCGTCGATGCGCGGTTCGCATTTCGAACCAGTGCGCATTTCGGACTAGTGCACATGTTTATTTAACTTGCGTTGATGCGCGGTTCACATTTCGGACAACTGCGCATGTTTATTTCACTTGCATTAATGCGCGGTTCGCATTTGGAACCAGTGCGCATGTTTGTTTAACTTGCGTTGATGCGCGGCTCACATTTCGGACCAGTGCGCATGATTACTTAACTTGCATCGATGCGTGGTTCTTTGTCCGGACCAGTGCACATATTAGTTTAACTTGCGTCGATGCGCGGTTCGCATTTCGAACTAGTGCGCATGATTATTTACCTTGCGTCCATGTCCGGTTGCGCATTTCGAACCAGTGGGCATGTTTATTCAGCTTCCGTTGGTGCATGGTTCACATTTCGGACAACTTCGCATGTTTATTCAGCTTGCGTTGATGCGCGTGTCTTATTTTAGACCAGTGCACATGTTTATTTAACTTGCGTTGATGCCCGGTTCGCATTTCGGACCAGTGCGCATGTTTATTTCACTTGCGTTAATGCGCGGTTCGCATTTGGAACCAGTGCGCATGTTTGTTTAACTTGCGCTGATGCGCGGTTCACATTTCGGATCACGACGCATGTTAACTTAAATTGCGTCGATGCGCGGTTCATATTTCGGACCAGTGTGCATGTTTAAATAACAACCACACATTTACACAAGGTAAATAAACGGATAAAACTGTAGGATAAGATTCATTTTGAGGTATTTTCTTCAAAAATTTCCCCTAAAATGAAAATTCAAGATCGAGTCAAAAAGCACAAGCCGTATGCCCGACCCATCTAGGACTGCCTCGTACTAGATACCAAAAATAAATGAAATCGGATAAAAACTGTAGGAGGAAACGCACTTTGAAGTTTATTCTTCAAAAAATCCCCAAAATACAAACGTTGTCCGCAGTGGGTGCATTCTTAAGATTCTCCCCACCACCCAGCGGGATTTAAACAAATGCTGCTCTCCTTATTTGCTTAAGAAATTAGCTTTATAGTTGCATGATTTTCCAACAGATGGTGCTACCGGACAGTTGATCAACGGATTTTGACGGACTCCCTTATGTGGTATGTTTTGTGCTCAATGGGTGCTTATGTGGCTACCTCATAAGAACCACCACATAAGGAAGAAAAACCACATAAGTGACGGATGTACCGAAAATCCACCACATAGCATAATCATTGTGGGCACGGACGGACAGACGGACGGACAGGCCAACGAGAGGTATCTTATGTGGTGGCTGCATTATGTGGTAGCATTTGATATGCCTGAAATGCACTTAAGTGGTAGGTCATGGACAAGATTATTTGAGAATAAAAAATACTTATGTGGTGGTTTATATTTGCCCGTGCCCTTGTGTGGTTTCCAGCAGGCGTCATGTCAGTGTCAATAATGTTTATGCTTTGCGTGTGTCATTTGTAAATAAACGGAATTATATATGTGGTACTTTACTGTATAAAGATATTTTACAACTTATCTTTCACAACTGCGCATATTTATTTAAATTGCGTTGATGCGTGGTTCTCATTTTAGACCAGTGCGCATGTTTATTTAACTTTGGTTAATGCGTGGTTCGCCTTTGGAAAAACTGCGCATATTTTTTTAACTTGCGTTGATGCGCGGTTCACATTTCGGATCACGGCGCATGTCAACTTAACTTGCGTCGATGTGCGGTTCACATTTCGGACCAGCGCGCATGTTTGGTTAACGTGCACTGATGCGCGGTTCGTATTTCGGACCACTGCGCATATCTATTTAACTTGCGTCACAGCGTGGTTCGCATTTCGAACCAGTGCGCATGTTCATTTAACTTGCGTCGATGCCCGGTTCGCATTTCGGACCACTGAGCATGTTTAGGGAACTTACGTTGATGCGCGGTTCACAATTCGGACCAGTGCGCATGATTACATAACTTGCGTCGATGCGTGTTTTTTACCGACCAGTGCATATATTTAACGTGCGTTAATGCGTGGTGCTTATTTCGGAAACTGCGCATGTCTATTCAACTTGCGTCGATGCATGGTTCTTTTGTCGGACCAGTGCGCATGTTTATTTATCTGGCGTCGATGCGCGGTTCGCATTTCGGACTAGTGCGCACGTTTGTTTAGCTTGCGTTGATGCGAGATTCACATTTTGGACCAGTGCGCATGTTTCTTTTATTTGCGTTGATGCACAGTTCTTATTTTAGACAAATACGCATGTTTATTTAACTTGCGTTGATGCGCGGTTCACATTTCGGACCAGTGCGCATGTTTCTTTAACTTGCATCGATGCGCGGTTCACATTTTGAACTAGTGCGGATGTTTGGTTAATGTGCACTGATGCGCGGTTCAAATTTCGGACCAGTGCGCATATTTATTAAACTTGCGTCGATGCGCGGTTCGCATTTCGAACCAGTGCGCATGTTTATTTAACTTGCGTGCATGTCCGGTTCACATTTCGGACTAGTGCGCATGTTTATTCAACTTCGCTGATGAGCATTTCGCATTTCGGACTAGTGCGCATGTTCATTTCGCTTGCGTTTGTGCGTGATTCACATTTCGGACAACTGCGCATGTTTATTTAACTTCAGTTGATGCCCGGTTCGCATTTCGGACTAGTGCACATGTTTATTTAACTTGCGTTGATGCGCGGTTCACATTTCGGACCAGTGCGCATGATTACTTAACTTGCATCGAGGTTCCTTTTTCGGACCAGTGCACATATTTATTTAACTTGCGTCGATGCGCGGTTAGCATTTCGAACCAGTGCACATGTTTATTTACCTTGCGTCCATGTCCGGTTGCGCATTTCGATTCAGTGCGCATGTTTATTCAACTTCCGTTGATGAGCGGTTCGCATTTCGGACTAGTGCGCATGTTCATTTAGCTTGCGTTGATGTGCATTTCCTATTTTAGACCAGTGCACATGTTTATTTAACTTGCGTTGATGCCCGGTTCGCATTTCGGACCAGTGCGCATGTTTATTTCACTTGCGTTAATGCGCGGTTCGCATTTGGAACCAGTGCGCATGTTTGTTTAACTTGCGTTGATGCGCGGTTCACATTTCGGACCAGTGCGCATGATTACTTAACTTGCATCGATGCGTGGTTCTTTTTTCGGACCAGTCCACATATTTATTTAACTTGCGATGATGCGCGGTTCGCATTTTGAACCAGTGCGCATGTTTATTTACCTTGCGTCCATGTCCGGTTGCGCATTTCGAACCAGTGCGCATGTTTATTCAACTTCCGTTGATGAGCGGTTCGCATTTCGGACTAGTGCGCATGTTCATTTAGCTTGCGTTGATGCGCATTTCATATTTTAGACCAGTGCGCATGTTTATTTCACTTGCGTTAATGCGCGGTTCGCATTTGGAACCAGTACGCATGTTTGTTTAACTTGCGTTGATGCGCGGTTCACATTTCGGACCAGTGCGCATGATTACTTAACTTGCATCGATGCGTGGTTCTTTTTTCGGACCAGTCCACATATTTATTTAACTTGCGTCGATGCGCGGTTACATTTCGAACCAATGTGCATGTTTATTTACCTTGCGTCCATGTCCGGTTGCGCATTTCGATTCAGTGCGCATGTTTATTCAACTTCCGTTGATGAGCGGTTCGCATTTCGTATTTTAGACCAGTGCACATGTTTATTTAACTTGCGTTGATGCCCGGTTCGCATTTCGGACCAGTGCGCATGTTTATTTTACTTGCGTTAATGCGCGGTTCGCATTTGGAACCAGTGCGCATGTTTGTTTAACTTGCGTTGATGCGCGGTTCACATTTCGGACCAGTGCGCATGATTACTTAACTTGCATCGATGCGTGGTTCTTTGTTCGGACCAGTGCATATATTTATTTAACTTGCGCGGTTCACATTTCGAACCAGTGCGCACGTTTATTTACCTTGCGTCCATGTCCGGTTGCGCATTTCGAACCAGTGTGTGGTTCACATTTCGAACAACTGCGCATGTTTATTCAGCTTGCGTTGATGCGCGTTTCTTATTTTAGACCAGTGCACATGTTTATTTAACTTGCGTTGACGCCCGGTTCGCATTTCGGACCAGTGCGCATGTTTATTTCACTTGCGTTAATGCGCGGTTCGCATTTGGAACCAGTGCGCATGTTTGTTTAACTTGCGCTGATGCGCGGTTCACATTTCGGATCACGGCGCATGTTAACTTAAATTGCGTCGATGCGCGGTTCATATTTCGGACCAGTGTGCATGTTTAAATAATAACCACACATCAACACAAGTTAATTAAACGGATAAAACTGTAGGATAAGATTCATTTTGAGGTATTTTCTTAAAAAATTTCCCCTAAAATCAAAATTCAAGATCGAGTCAGAAAACACAAGCCGTTCGCCCGACCCATCTAGGGCTGCCTCATACTAGATACCAAAAATAAATGTAATCGGATAAAAACTGTAGGAGGAAACGCACTTTGAAGTTAATTCTTCAAAAATTCCCAAAAATACAAACATTGTCCGCAGTGGGTGTATTCTTAAGATTCTCCACACCCCACAGCGGGATTTAAACAAATGCTGCTCTCCTTATTTGCTTTAGAAATTAGCTTTATAGTTGCATTATTTACCAACAGATGGTGTTACAGGACAGTTGATCTACGGACTTTATGTGGTATGTTTTGTGCTCAATGGGCGCTTATGTGGCTACCTCATAAGAACCACCACATAAGGAGCAAAAACCACATA
Source organism: Protula sp. h YS-2021 (assembly GCA_949752745.1). Taxonomy (NCBI): domain Eukaryota; kingdom Metazoa; phylum Annelida; class Polychaeta; order Sabellida; family Serpulidae; genus Protula; species Protula sp. h YS-2021. The sequence goes on from CATKHT010000192.1 coordinate 12,579, forward strand.
AGTGACGGATGTACCGAAAATCCACCACATAACATAATCATTGTGGGCACGGACGGACGGACAGATGGACGGACAATCTCAAACCTATATCCCTCCGTTTCACGGGGGATAATGACATTGAAAAGATCACTGATGTTAATCTCAGAGATAAGCTGACAAATTTCAAACAAACGTTACATAATTGGTCAAAATTTTATATGACATTGAAAGGGAAAATAACTATTATTAAGAATCTGGCGCTTCCAAAAATCCTTTTTGTAACCAATGTCCTTTATATTCCCGAATGGTTTATTAATGAAGTAAACTCAGTTTTAGTCCAATTCCTCTGGGAAGCAAAACCGCATAGATTCCAGAAAAATGTACTAATACAAGACTTTAAGGATGGTGGTCTTAGAAATTTAGATTATAACTCTTTTTTATGTGCACAAAAAATCATGTGGGTAAAACGTGTTTTGGAAAATGAAAACACTCTAAGTGTTGCCTTTCTTAAAAAGTATCTTGTAAATCTGACATTATCGTACATACTCTCTTGCGATTCGGACCCAAAAAGGATACCTGACCATATCCCCAAATTTTACCGCGATATCCTTTGTGCCTGGTATTCAGTGAATAATCCTTCTTACGACACAAGTTGCTTAATGCAACAGTGCATCTGGTTTAACAAAAATATTGTGATAAATCATGAGCCGATCTTTTATACTGAAATGGCGCGTAAAGGAATTATGTTTGTAGTAGATCTGCTAGATGCAGAAGGGCGGTTTATGGAAGCAGGGGAAATTAAGAGCAAATTTAATTTAAATACAAATCTGTTAAAGATCATCGGAATACTAAGTGCTATACCGAATGATTGGTATATAAAGTATAAAACAAAATTGTAACGTAGACAAAGACCCAATGGCACCAGTTCCCCAAATTGTACAGTTAAGAACAGACGCTATAACAAAAAACATAACGAAATTGACCTTAAAAGAGGTAAATTGGCTAATTATAAAAAAAGTCAATAACGCCAAGCTGCATAAACAGATGGGGAAAAGATAACATCGTTTTGAACTCGTCCCAATGGAGAGAAATATTTGAAAAAACGAGATATCTGACAAAAAATGCTAAAAATACTATGATAAATTTTAAGATAATGCATAAAAATTATGCATCTGATCTCATAGTATCCAAATTTGACCCAGATATTAAACCAATCTGTGAACAATGCAAAAAAAAAATGATATTGTCCACATTTTCGACATGTGTAGTAAGATTTACACCTTTTGGTCTTTGCTAGAAAAGTGGGTAAATAGTAACATAATAAGAGAGGGCCCAAAAATCAGTATTTGTAAAAGGAAAAAATTGCTTGGCTTATTGAAAGAAGGAGGAGTACGTCTATCCCCCGTGGGGGATATGGTTTGTGTAAGGCTGTTGCGTGTTGACTACGCAAAAAAAAAATTTACAAGTGGAAGGATGTAAGTCGACGTAGTGTCTAACATTTAGACGGATCAATCCATTAACCATTAACTATTCGCGTGAGACTGTCGTAGGTGCGCTAAGTACAGCGCCGATTTTGAGAAATTCGCCATTTTGTCAACTCCCATCCGGAAAATGCTTGATCACTGCACTGCGGAAGGTGCCAGGGAGCCCGTGTGCAGAATTTGAAATGAATCCATTCATTAATGTGGCCTGTAGACGCGTGAGACTGCCGTATATATAAAGTCCAGTGCCAATTTTCAAATGTCCGCCATTTCGTCAATTTTTGGTCGATCCGGAAAATTCTTGGTCACTGCACTGCGGAAGGTTCCAGAAAAGCCGTGTACAAAATTTGAAACGAATCCGTCTATTAATGTGGCCTGAAGACGCGTGAGACTGCCGTATATACGCTACGTCCAGTGCCGATTTTCAAATGTCCGCCATTTTGTCAATTTTTGGCCGATCCGGAAAATTCTTGGTCACTGCACTGCGGAAGGTTCCAGAGAAGCCCTGTACAAAATTTGAAACGAATTTGTCTATTAATGTGGCTTGTAGACGCGTGAGACTGCCGTATATATAAAGTCCAGTGCCAATTTTCAAATGTCCGCCATTTTGTCAATTTTTGGCCGATTCGGACAATTTTTGGTCACTGCACTGCGGAACGTTCCAGAGAAGCCGTGTACAAAATCTGAAAGGAATCCGTCTATTAATGTGGCCTGTAGACGCGTGAGACTGCCGTATATACGCTAAGTCCAGTGCCAATTTTCAAATGTCCGCCATTTTGTCAATTTTTGGCCGATCCGGAAAATTCTTGGTCACTGCACTGCGGAAGGTTCCAGAGAAGCCGTGTACAAAATTTGAAACGAATCCGTCTATTAATGTGGCCTGAAGACGCGTGAGACCGCCGTATATACGCTACGTCCAGTGCCAATTTTCAAAAGTCCGCCATTTTGTCAATTTTTGGCCGATCCAGAAAATTCTTGGTCAGTGCACTGCGAAAGGTTCCAGAGAAGCCCTGTACAAAATTTGAAACGAATTTGTCTATTAATGTGGCCTGTAGACGCGTGAGACTGCCGTATATATAAAGTCCAGTGCCAATTTTCAAATGTCCGCCATTCTGTCAATTTTTGGCAGATTCGGAAAATTCTTGGTCACTGCACTGCGGAAGGTTCCAGAGAAGCCCTGTACAAAATCTGAAAGGAATCCGTCTATTAATGTGGCCTGTAGACGCGTGAGACTGCCGTATATACGCTAAGTCCAGTGCCAATTTTCAAATGTCCGCCATTTTGTCAATTTTTGGTCCATCCGGAAAATTCTTGGTCACTGCACTGCGGAAGGTTCCAGAGAAGTCGTGTACAAAATTTGAACCGAATCCATGTATTAATGTGGCCTGTAGGCGCGTGAGACTGAAGCGTGACAGACGGACAGACGGACAGACGGACAGACCGAAAAGTTCAAAACTATATCCCTCCGTTTCACGGGGGATAATAATTACCTATTTACAACTGACTTTGTGCTCTTACAGGCCAGAATGTATATACACAAGAGTAATATTCATAAAGAAGATGTTTATTTGATAAATTTTTTAATAATACTTAGAAATGTTGTAATGAATGAAAAATTGGCATATTCGTCAAAGCATGTAAATTTTAAATACTTAGAGGAATTGTATTGTTTGTTATAGTCCTAACCCTCAGTTACTCGTTTTTTACGTCTTATATTATCCATGATCTGTGTCGGTATATTTATTACATACTCGAAAAATGTTTGTTGAGACATTTATTTTACTACTCATTTGTATAATGTAGATAATGCTGTATGTACAAAGGACAATTTCTCACGGCGAAATAAAAAAGAAAAAAAAACTTTGGTACAGAAATTCGCATTACAAAAATAAAATTAAGTCAAATCTAAGGCTAAAAAAAAAAAAAAAAAAAAAAAAAAACAGCAGTTCTCCATTTGCACCGAGTAGTTCTCCATTTAAACAAAGCAGTTTCTTCATTTACACTGAGCAGTTCTCCATTTGCACAGAGCAGTTCTCCATTTACACAGGGGCAGTTCTCCATTTACTCAAAGCAGTTTCTCCATTTACACACAGCAGTTTTCTATGCATCTACCTTTTCTCCTTTCATTTTTTTTTCACTTTTCTCCATTGATGCGACCGTTGTGCTCCGGCGGGAGAAATCGATGCGCTGATGACGCACTGATGACGCACTGATGACGTGCTGATGACATGCTGATGACGCGGGGCGCAAAGCAAGATAATATCCTAGCACACAGTCTTGGAATCACGCAAGTTGGTATTTTTTACTGGACAGGTATATGACCAAAGATATACAAGCCCAAGTTTTGTTCCATTTCAACGTTTTTTATTTCTAGTGTCTTCTAAAATCTTGATCGGCCTGTATCCAGCCTTCCAGCTCAGTTTACTGACACCATAAACACCTCAAGCCACCTGCGACACAACCAACCAGCCAAACAACCAGCCAATCAACCAGTCAATCAACCAACCAACCAAACAACCAGCCAAACCTATGCTGGATCCGGAGTGACTCGATCACCTGCCGCCTGCTTTCCTCATTCATCTGCCAAGCTACTCGTGACACATTCAACCAGCTAAACAACCAGTCAATCAACCAGTCAATCAACCAGCTAAACAACAAGCCAGTCAACCAGCCATACCTGTGCTGGATCCGGAGTGACTTGATCACTTGCTATTCTCCATTCATCTCCCCATGCCACTCGTGATACATTCAACCAGCCAATCAACAAGCCAATCAACGAACCAGTCGACAAGCCAATCAACCAGCCAAACAACCAACCATACCTGTGCTGGATCCGGAGTGACTCGATCTCCTGTCGCTTGCTATCCTCCATTCATCTCTCCAAGCCACTCGCGACACCTTCAACCAGCCAAACAACCAGCCAATCAACCAGCCAATCAACCAGCCATACCTGTGCTGGATCCGAACAGACTCGATCTCCTATCGCCCGAAATCCTCCATTTATCTCCCCAAGCCACTCGCGACACAATCAACCAGCCAAACAACCAGCCAATCAACCAGCCATACCTGTGCTGGATCCGAACAGACTCGATCTCCTATCGGCTGAAATCCTCCATTCATCTCCCCAAGCCACTCGCGACACAATCAACCAGTCAAACAACCAGCCAATCAACCAGCCAAACCTGTGCTGGATCCGGAGTGACTCGATCTCCTATCGCCTGATATCCTCCATTCATCTTCCCAAGCCACTCGCGACACAATCAACAAGCCAAACAACCAGCCAATCAACTAGCCATACCTGTGCTGGATCCGAACAGACTCGATCTCCTATCGGCTGAAATCCTCCATTCATCTCCCCAAGCCACTCGCGACACAATCAACCAGTCAAACAACCAGCCAATCAACCAGCCAAACCTGTGCTGGATCCGGAGTGACTCGATCTCCTGTCGCTTGCTATCCTCCATTCCTCTCCCCAAGCCACTGGCGACACAATCAACAAGCCAAACAACCAGCCAATCAACCAGCCAAACCTGTGCTGGATCCGGAGTGACTCGATCTCCTATCGCCTGATATCCTCCATTCATCTTCCCAAGCCACTCGCGACACAATCAACAAGCCAAACAACCAGCCAATCAACTAGCCATACCTGTGCTGGATCCGAACAGACTCGATCTCCTATCGGCTGAAATCCTCCATTCATCTCCCCAAGCCACTCGCGACACAATCAACCAGTCAAACAACCAGCCAATCAACCAGCCAAACCTGTGCTGGATCCGGAGTGACTCGATCTCCTGTCGCTTGCTATCCTCCATTCCTCTCCCCAAGCCACTGGCGACACAATCAACAAGCCAAACAACCAGCCAATCAACCAGCCATACCTGTGCTGGATCCGGAGTGACTCGATCTCCTGTCGCTTGCTATCCTCCAGCTGCTGTTGCTTCTTCAGATGGCCCGAGATCAACTCAGAGCGGTCTTTCTCCAAGGCGCGTAGCTTGTCCATGCTCTCTCGTCCTAACATGTCATTCTCTTCTCTCAATCTCTCCTCCCGGTTTCTTGAACTGTCTTCTAGAAGCGCTATCCTCTTCCTAAAATAAACCTCTCAACTGTGAGCTTTCTTTTCTTTTGCTCTTGTTAACATCTTCCCGACAGTTTAGGGCACTGACAGGATTCCCCACGCCTTACACGGGTACTGACGGGAATTCCCAAGCCGTTTACTGCTAGAAATCCCTCAGCCGTTCACAGGCACTGATAGAGTCCCTAAGCCATCCAGGGACACTGACAGGAATCCCCAAGCCATCCAGGCACACTGACAGGAATCCCCAAGCCATCCAGGGACACTGACAGGAATCCCCAAGCCATCCAGGAACACTGACAGGAATCCCCAAGCCATCCAGGGACACTGACAGGAATCCCCAAGCCATCCAGAGACACTGACAGGAATCTCCAAGCCATCCAGGGACACTGAAAGAAATCCCCAAGCCATCCAGAGACACTGACAGGAATCCCCAAGCCATCCAGGGACACTGACAGAAATTCCCAAGCCTTTCAGGGACACTGACAGGAATCCCCAAGTCATCCAGGGACACTGACAGGAATCCCCAAGCCATCCAGGGACACTGATAGGAATCGCTAAGTCGTTCACGGGCACTGTCAGAACCAATGACTCACCGGAAGAAGGCTTCAGTGGTTGAGGGGCGACCATAACTGTTACAAACATTCAGGCGTTTCCACACATTAACTGGTAATTATACGTGACACTTTTTTCCGAAAATATCTCTGGGTCTGGGCGAAAGGAGGAGGGGGGGGGGGGCGGAGCATCCGATCTGGAATAACCAATATGGCATCGGGGGTGGATCAAGGGAACTGGGAGCGGGGGGAGGAGCGGGTAGTGGAGCGAGGGGTCAGCACACTTACTGGTAGAGCTCCTCCAGTAGCTTGTCCTGCTCCCCATGCTGCTGCTTCATCGCCTCCTGACGGGCAGGGGGGTGGGGGAAGGGGAATGGGGGTTGGGGAGGGGTCAGTACACTTACTGGTAGGACTCCTCCAGTAGCTTGACCTGCTCCCCATGCTGCTGTTTCATCGTCTCAAGGCGGGGGGGGGGGGGGGGGGAGGGGAGAGGAAGGGGGGATGGGGGGTGGGGGTGGGGTCAGCACACTTACTGGTAGGACTCCTCCAGCAGCTTGACCTGCTCCCCATGCTGCTGTTTCATCGTCTCCAGGCGGGGGGAGGGGAGAGGGAGGGGGGATGGGGGGTGGAGGTGGGGTCAGCACACTTACTGGTAGGACTCCTCCAGCAGCTTGACCTGCTTCCCATGCTGCTGTTTCATCGTCTCCAGGCGGGGGGGGGGGGGGGGAGGGGGAGGGGGGATGGGGGTGAGGGAGGGGTCAGCACACTTACTGGTAGGACTCCTCCAGTAGCTTTACCTGCTCCCCATGCTGCTGTTTCATCGTCTCCAGGCGGGGAGGGGGGAGGGGGAGGGGGGATGGGGGGGATGGGGGTGGGGTCAGCACACTTACTGGAAGGACTCCTCCAGTAGCTTGACCTGCTCCCCATGCTGCTGTTTCACCGTCTCCAGCATCTTCTCCGCGTGTCCTTTCTCCATCTCAAGCCTCTTGATCTGTGACGTCACAAAGACATATTCAGCGGAGAGGAAACGAGCGCGGCGGAAGGTGGGGAGGGGGGGGGGTTAGCTGTAAGGGGGGTAGCTGAAGGGTGGGGAAGGGATTAGCTGAAGAGGGAAGGGGATAGTTGAAGGGAGGGAGGGTTAGCTGTAGGGGAGAGGGGTTAGCTGAAGGGGGAGGGTTAGCTGTAGGGGAGAGGGGTTAGCTGAAGGGGGAGGGTTAGCTGTAGGGGGAGGGGTTAGTTGAATGGGGGGGGGGGTTAGCTGAAAGGGGGAAGGGGCTAGCTGTAGAGGCAAGGGGTTAGCTGAAGGGTTAGCTGTAGGGGGGAGGGGTCAGCTGAAGGGGGGGGGGTGGGGTTAGCTAAAGCGGGGGGGGAGGGTTAGCTGAAAGGTGGGGGAGGGCTTAGCTGAAGGGGGAGGGGTTAGTTGAATGGGGGGGGGTTAGCTGAAGGGGGTAGGGGTTAGCTGTAGGGGGAGGGGTTAGCTGTACGGGGGAGAGGTTAGCTGTAGGGGGGATGGGTTAGCTAAAGCGGGGGGGGGGGGGGGCGGGTTAGCTGAAGGGGGGAGGGCTTAGCTGAAGGGTGGGGGGTGTTAAGCGGCAGGCGGCGTACTCACCCTGGTCTCGTAATCCTGACTCAATAACCCAAAGCCTCCCACAGGAACGCCAGGCTGTAAGACACAAAGAGAACAAGCACAAAATGTGACGCCATACAGTTCGCAGAAGTGACTTCACTATCGCAAACCAAGACATCTTGTTATGACCGATTTATGACGGCTTTTCCCCAGATCGTTATTAAGCTAATTCACCGGCCCAGGCCGACGAGAGTGGTTCGGAATGATCCCTTTGCAGTGTTGCCACGGAGTCGTCAAGAAAAAAAGGATGAGAAAAAGGATAAAAAAGGATAAATTTGAGAAAAAAAGTATGAAAAAAAGGATAATTCATATTTTGCTGAAGATCGAGAAAACATTAATGTTAATCATATTGTATCTTTTTTTGTAATTTCAAGGTTCGCGCTGGGTTCTCAGGAAAGTGAGTCAAAAAGGGAAAGTGTGACTCAGTTAGGTCCAGAAAAACTCGGTGGGTTCCGAAAAAGTGAGTCATTTCGTAAAAAATGCCCAAAAAGTGGACAAAAACCGCGCCAACGCGAACCCTGAATTTATTATGCTCGTTTTCATAGCGATTAAAAAATATTTGCATACCTGATTGTACTTTACAAATTTATAAAGGAATCCGGTCAAATTGTGCCAAAAGAAGAGTTTTGAAAATTGGTAGTAAATGTTTCTAAATGCCCCCATTTAGCCAATTTTTAGCGGATCGCCAAAAAAAAAAAGTAAGTTTTCAAGACAGGCCTACCTAGAGAATAAATGTTTCAAAATTGGAAAGGAATCCGATCAAAATTGTGGGAGAAGAACCATTTTGAAAATTGGCAACCGAAAAATTTTAAATGCCCCCCATTTAGCCAATTTTTGGCGGATCGCCAAAAAAAAAATTTTTAAAGAGAGACCTACCTGGAGAACATTCGTTTAAAATTTGAGAGGAATCCGATCAAAACTGAGGGAGAAGAAGCATTTTAATTTAAGTAAAAGTTTACACGCGTACATACGTACATACAGACGGCGGATACCCCTCTATTGATATGACATGGTCGGCTGGACTAAAAAAAGGTGCGTACGTATTTTATCGATGGTCCCTAGGGACATGCAACTCAAACTTACAGAATGAACTTATTGAAAATCATTGCAGAAACTAGAAGCTCATTCCGCTAGCGAAATGTTAAACACTTGACAAAAATTAAAACGCAAAATACTTCTTCAATGGGTTATTTCTTGAATAATATATTGCAAACAACACAGCTTGAATGCGTCTTATAAGCCGAGTAGTGTTTGGCTGTTGTTGACTTAAAGTTTTATTGACTGATCAGCATACGCCTTGTTATCTATTTACGCAGTGAGAGCTCGCACAAAGCTCACTGAGCAAATGTGTATTCTGTGCTGTCGTTAATGCTAAGCATTTATTTGCCAAAAATACACTCTTTTCACATTGCGTTTTAATAAAGAAAACAAAATCAAAGACGAAAATAGCACGTTTGTCCAAGGACAAAGTCCCAGCTTACGAAAAGCAATAAGACCAATTCCAGCGTGCATGAGCAAGGGAATTTCCCTGAAAAATTGGGCTTCAAAAGATGGACGGCAAATAGCTAGCTCAATAATTAATTTAGCACCGGACCAGAACATAGACCGATAAATGCATACAAAGATTTCTTTCCCAGAAAAATGGAAAACAGATTTTTTGTATCTCTGGTAGACTGGATAGTCTGATAGAGATACCTTCAAACAACGCTCCCATTTCGGACCAGTGCGCATATTTATATAACTGGCCTCGATGCGAGGTTCTTATTCAGACAAGTCCGCAGGTTTATTTAATTTGCGTTGATGTGCGGGTCTCATTCTGGAACAGTGCACATGTTTATTTAACTTGCGTTGATGTGTGGTTCGCATTTCGGACCAGCGCCCATGTTTTTTTACCTTGTGTTGATGCGCGGTTCTTATTTCGGATCAATGCGCATGTTTATTTACCTTGTCTTGATGTGCGGTTCTTATTTCGGATTAGTGCGCATGTTTATTTGCCTTGTGTTGATGTGCGGTTCTTATTTCGGATCAATGCGCATGTGTATTTACCTTGTGTTGATGTGCGTTTCTTATTTCGGACCATTGCGCATGTTTATTTAACTTTCGTTGATGCGCGGTGCTTATTTTGGACCAGTCCAAATGTTTATTTAACTTGCGTTGGCGCGTGGTTCGCATTTCGAACCACTACGCATGTTAACTTAACGTGCGTCGATGTGCGGTTCTTATTTCAGGCCAATGCACATATTTCTTTAACTTGAGTTGATGCGCGGTTCGCATTTCGGACCAGTGCGCATTTTTATTTAACTTGTCTCGATATACGGTTCGCATTTCGGGCCACTGCGCATGTCTATTCAACTTGCGTCGATGCGTAGTTCTTTTTTCGGACCAATGCGCATGTTTATTTAACTTGCGTTCATGCGCGGTGCTTATTTTGGACCAGTTCGCATGTTTATGTATCTTCCGTCGATGCGCGGTTCACCTTTCGGACCAATGCGCATGTTTATTTAACTTGCATCGATGCGCAGTGCTTAATTTGGACTACTGCGAATGTTCATTTAACTTGCGTTTATGCACTGTAGGAGATTCATTGAATTTGTTTTTCTCAAAAACTTCGATTTCAATTCACTCAAAAAACACAAGCCGTACGCATGACCCCCTGGAGACGACTCATATCAAAAATAAATGAAATCTGATACAAACTGTACGAGGAAATGCATTTTGAATTTTTTCTTCAAAAATTCCCCCAAAATTCCCTGATCGACTCGAAAAGCACACGCCGTATTCACGGCACGCTAAGCATGCCTCAGCCCCCAAATAACTGATGTCTGATCAAAACTGTAGGAGAAGATGCATTTTGAGGTATTTTCATCAAAAATTCCCCCCGAAATAAAAAATTCCCAAGTCGAGTCAAATAGCACAAGCCGTATGCCCGACCCACCTAGGGATGCCTCATACCAAAAAAAACAAAAAAGAAAAAAAAGAAATCGGTTCAAAATTGTAGGGTAAAATGCATTTTGAAGTTTTTTTCTTCAAAAGCTCCCTAAAGATACAAAAATTGTCCGATCGACTAAAATGCACAAGCCGTATGCACGACCCTTTAGGGTGCCTCATACCAAAAAAAAAAAAGAAAAAAAAATCAAAATGACATCGGATCAAAAATGTAGGAGATACATTTTAAAATTTTTTCTTCGAAAATTCGCCAAGAATTTAAAAATTACCCGATCGACTAAAATAGCACAGGCCGTATGCATGACACCTTGGGGATTCCTATCACCAAAAATAAATGACATCGAATCAAAACTGTAGGAGTCGATACATTTTGAACTATTTTCGAAATTTTTGCTTAAAAATTCCCCAAAAATACAAAAATTGTCTGATCGACTATAAAAGTACAAGCCGTATGCAAGACCCTTTAGGGGTGCCTCATACTAAAAATAAGTGACATTGGATCAAAAATGTAGTAGGAGATACATTTTAAAATTTTTTCTTCAAAAATTCCCCAAAAATTCAAAAATCACCCGATCGACTAAAAAGCACAAGCCGTATGCACAACCGCTTAGGGATGCCTCACACCAAAAATAAATGACATCGAAACAAAATTGTAGGAGTAGATGCATTTTGAACTATCTTCGAAATTTTGGCTTAAAAAATTCAGCAAAACTACACAAATTTCCGATCGACTAAACAAGCAAGGGCCGTATGCAGGACCCTTTAGGGGTGCCTCATACCAGAAATAAATGACATCGGGTCGAAAATGTGGGAGGAGATACATTTTAAAATTTTTTCTGTAAAAATTCGCAAAAAATTAAAAAATCCCCCGATCGACTGGAAAAGCACAAGCCGTACGCACAACCGCTTAGGAATGCCTCACACCAAAAATAATTGACATCGAATCAAAATTGTAGGAGTAGATGCATTTTGAACTATTTTCGAAATTTTGGCTTAAAAAATTCTCCAAAAATACAAAGATTGTCCGATCGACTAAAAAAGCACAAGCCGTATGCACGACCCTTTAGGGGTGCCTCATACCAAAAATAAATGACATCGGGTCAAAAATGTAGGAGGAGATACATTTTAAATTTTTTCTTTAAAAATTCGCCAAAAATTAAAAAATCACCCGATCAACTAGAAAAGCACAAGTCAAAATTGTAGGAGGAGATGAATTCTGAAACAAAATTTACTAAATGAACAACTAACTAACTAACTAACGGACGCCACCGCAAACCGATAGGAATACCCCAGCTTACGTGTAACGTAAGCTGGGCTAAAAAGTGACACGCACATGTTCAGATCAAGCTCTTCGTTAAACCCAAGTTTCATAGTCGTAGGGCCCATAGTGTCAGAGAAGAAGAAGACACAAAAAATCGGAAAAACTGTCAAGAAGAAAAAAAAGGACGAATTTTGCTCGCACAAATTCATATAACCCTTGCAAGCCAAAGGCTTGTCAAGTGTTAATAAAAACTACTCAACATCATTTAGAATACTGGATATTTTACAGTGTGATAAGACACTGAATACGTTTACAGAATATATGTTTCAATTCCATGAAAAAAATACCCTTTCTCTACAGATGTATTGATTTAAAAATAGACGCTGCAAAAAAGTTGGAAATTATATACACACACAGTGTAAGAGCGGTTAATATTATGGCCTAATAATGGATTTTGACTAGGGTGAGAAAAAAATTATAGCAGAAAAAAATTAACCTATAACTAATTAGGAAAAAATGATATTTTGAACGAAAAAAGAAAATGACAAAAAAAAAAGTAACAAAATAAAAAAAAAGGATGAAAAGCGAAAAAAAAGTATAAAAAAAGGATGAAAATTAAAAAAAAGTATAAAAAAAAGTATTTAAGGATAAAAAAAGGATAAAATCGGGCTTTTTCAAAAAAAAAAAAGATAATCCTTTTAAAAAAGGATGATGTGGCAACACTGCTTTGGATATTTCCTTTTATTTTTTTTTAATCGTGAAACGTGTCGTCAAAAAAAATTAATAAATAAAAAAAACAAATAAATAAATAAATAAATATACAAAAAAATGGATCGCTCTCAGCATAAGTGATATCATATCGGATGGTGACAATATAAAAATGGTGACATCATGACCCAGTAACGCCGTGAGGGCTCAACGCACCTGCATCATGACCCAGTAACGCCGTGACGGCTCAACGCACCTGCATCATAACCGTTAAAGCCATGACGGCTCAAAGCACCTGCATCATGACCCAGTAACGCCATGACTGCTCAGAGCACCTGCATCATGATCCAGTAACGCCATGACGGCTAAAACGCACCTGCATCATGACTTAGTAACGCCATGACGGCTCAACGCACCTGCATCATGACCAAGTAACACCATGACGGCTCAACGCACCTGCATCATGACCCAGTAACGCAGTGACGGCTCAAAGCACCTGCATCATGACCCCAGTAACGCCATGACAGCTCAACGCACCTGCATCATGACCAAGTAACACCATGACGGCTCAACGCACCTGCATCATGACCCAGTAACCGCAGTGACGGCTCAAAGCACCTGCATCATGACCCAGTAACGCCATGACAGCTCAACGCACCTGCATCATGACCCAGTAACGCCGTGACGGCTCAACGCACCTGCATCATGACCCAGTAACGCCGTGACGGCTCAACGCACCTGCATCATGACTTAGTAACGCCATGACGGCTCAACGCACCTGCATCATGACCCAGTAACGCTGTGAGGGCTCAACG